>JAMLFT010000070.1:0-62748 GCA_026544285.1 Pachyrhizus erosus | reverse complement strand
TAGAGAATAGTTGCTAATTTCCACAATAATAAAGCCCAAAAGACCCAAATAAATATATGAAAAATTGACACTTATCACATATCATTACTCTGTCCTTAAATGATACTAGTATATCATATAACATATTTTTAATAATCAATTCTCAATATTGTAATTATATTCCAAACAAGAAGATAAAACATCATGCTTTCCACTAATGAAATTGGCATAAAATCTCCTAAAACTTGTGGCTACTTAACTTTTGGTACCAAAGTAATAAAGGAGGAATTACTACCTCTTGGCAAAATCCCATACTCATGAAATTCTCCAAAGAAACCTTACAACATTATATTTGATTAAGTTCTGCAAAAATTCTTTATAAATTTGAAATTATATTCATTGATTTCGGATTTTTTTTGTGCTTTTACACTAACATAACATTTTTCTTACTTCAATCTCATCAAACTTGACCATAAGCACATCATTGTCTTCATTTGATATCCTTTTGTAGTTTATATTGTCTAAGTTTGACCTAGATACCATATATTCTCTAAATCTCTCTTCAAAAAACTTATTCACTTCTTCCTTTACTATACAAGGTTTCTCAATCCACTCTCCTCCAACTCTAACTCCCCTAAACAGTTTTTTTTCTTCTCCAATTGGCTACCATGTAGAAATACCTTGTATTTTAATCACCCTCACACAACAATATTACTCTTGCCTTTTGCCTTACCAAGGATTCACTATATGTGGTCACCCTCCAAAACTCTTCTTACAACTTTATTCTTCTCCTTTTCTCCTCTTCACTAAGAGCAACCATGTTTTTTTTTTCTTTTCAAGATCCTTCATTTCATTTTCTATATTTCGTTGTCTTTTCTCCAACAAGCCAAAGTGCTCCATGTTTCATGATAAAACATTGTTTTTATATTCATTAATATTTCATTTTACATAAATTTAACATGTTCTTGAGGAAATTTTTACTATTTTAATTGATTTTTGTGTTATTAGACCTAAGTTTCTAACTTGATTAATTTTGTGTAGGTCACTAAAGAGATTGAAAATTACTACAAGTTACCACCTTACATGAAAATCATTTTGTATTTTTGGGCTTAACATTGTAATTATTATTTTTTCACTTTTAGAAAGATTGCGATTTTTGTTTTCATTTATGTATGTTAGTTAGTAGTTAGATATTAGTCATTAGTTGGTTAGACTTTTAAATAAAGTTGAATTTGTAACAATACCATACAATCTTTAATGCAATAGAATTCAATTTTACCTTTTCTACCTCTTCTCTCAAATTTTGTTTCTTTCAATTCTTCATTTTTGTTCTTAATGAGAAATTAGTTATGGTGATATTCATAAAAGACTAATCACACTTTAATCCAAGGACTTCTACACCTGGATAAGTTTGAGTTCTATTATGTTTAATATTCAAATTTATGAATTATGTTTTATCCTATTTTCTCTAATCAATTTTCTAAATTGATGCATGATTATATTTTGATTTGAGAAGTTAAATTGGGATTAAGGTTACGTAGTGATTGATCAATTGTTTATGTTAATTCAAAATAATGTTTGAATTTATTTAAATTCAAAAACACGATTGTATTTTTAATTTTGATAAATGAATGTGAAATTATAATATCATAATTTTGAATTGATTTCATGATTCATGAATTCGTTTTATCTTCTTTTATAGAACCATGATAATTTATAGAAATAATGGATCCTTGAGTTGTTTCTTAAATCTGTTTTCAAATTTAATTTATTTTTGTTCTAAACCTAATTTCACTACAATTTTATATTAGAACCTAATAATCAAATGAATTTGTCATTGGAAATATAATTTGAGTTGAACCTTATATTACAAATTTTTTTAGAAAATAAGTATTTTTTTATAACACTTTGATTAATGGTATCATTCCACACTTTTAAGCTTTGTTTCAACTCCTTTAATTTTTTTCTTTAGCACAAAAGCTCTTCACCTCTCAATTTTCAACTCCTCCCATGTTTTTTGCATAAATCTTGCATACTGGTTATCTAATAGCCAACAATCAAGTACCTTGAAAGGTTTAGGCTAAATGAGAGGTTCTTGATCGGAAGGATTTTTAGAGGATAAACGGAGTGTTTCGCCCTTGGAAGCTTTATGCTTAAATCTATTCAGAAAAAATGAGTCCCAATTAATGTGGGATTTTTTTAATATGAAATTTGAATATAAAAATTGTAAACATGAGCATCTTAAGTTAAATACGATTTGTTAGTTATCATATTTAAGCATCATTGAATAGTGATATCCAATTACTACTTCCTTCATGTCATTTTAGAGAAAAAAAATATTCAAAATTATATGTCATTTTATAAAATTAATAAAGCATTAAATATTTTTTCATAAAATATCTTTAGTGAGAGTAATTTATACTAAACAATAAATAAAAAAGAATCTAATTAATTAGAGAGATAAATAATATACTAAAAAATTATATTATATTTTTTAATTTATCATATTAATTATATTTATTAATACTTGTTTTAAAATTTTAAATATCATATAAAGTGACATAGAGGGAGTACAATATCCCTCTTTGAGCGACATTTCTAGAGGAGAGATGCATTTTGATAGACAAAATGAGAAGAAAAAGTTTCTCTTTGTACCTTCATATAAAAAAAATAAAAAAATACATACCTTTTAGAAAATATATTATTTAATTTTTTATATTTTATTAATTATATGTAAATTCTAATTGATAATATAATTATTAATTTTCTTTTATACCATATTTGAAAATTTGAAATTTTTTGCATGAATTGAAAATTATATAATTAAATATTATTTATTTAGTGAAATTTTGAGTAGGATTTTGAACATTTAAATAGATTTTTTGTAAAAAAAAATAAGTTATAAAAGATTAAATTAGAATCCATGGTTATAATTGTTTTATAATAAAATAAAATATATTGAAATACCTTAGTATATTAATTTATTGAAAATGTCTCATAATATTTTTACTGATTCAAATTAATAATTACTATTTTTTATATTTACTATTTATATATAAATGATAATTAAAAATATATTTATTACTTTTCTTTTTTTAAAAAAAAATATATATTTTAATATATTTAAAATTACAAATATGACCTTTAAAGTTTTGAGGAGAAAATTTTTTCAACTATGTATATTACTATAAGTAAGATAAAGTGAAATAGCGAAATTTTTTTAATCATGCAAATTTTTTCAACCATGATCTAATTGTAACGATTTATTATCACTATATAACATTTTTAGACAAAATAGTAAAATTTATTTATTTTTAATTAAAAATTTTCATTAATTTGTTTAAAAAAATACATGTAAGTTTTTTCTCATTTTAAAAAACTAGTCATGAATACCAAAACTACAACTTAAATATAATTCATTTGAAAACTACAAACACTAATAATTTTTCTTAACTTGCATATTTCATTCTACTTGATTGCAATGTTGTACATTGATCCGCTACTTGATTTTAATTTGTACAACAATCACGACATAAAAGACATAAAATTCAAATATTCTTTTGTTATCTTAATAAATATTCACAAAAAAGAATTAAATGACATAATGACATCATTGTAATAGATATTAATGGTTACTCATTCAATAATTTTATATAACATATGAATTTGATCGACTCAACTATTAAATTATAATTATGTATTATCTTAATTATTTATATAAAATTTGATGAAAATTGAACATCAATAAAATAATGATTAAATTACTCATATTTTAGTGTATTTTGAGAAGTATATATTATATACATTTCGATCTATATGAATGAGTTATTAAATGATCTTTGATTAATATAAAATTTGATAGATAGATATAATCTATATGAAAATAATTTTTAACCCAATGATAAATTCTAAAAAAAATTATACAGTTAAAAGTTATTGAATAATGTGTAAGTTATACTGATGTTATTTGATCCCTTCTTGATATTTATATCTTTCCATTAATTCAAAAAAGACTATTTGTCTAATAAAGAAGGGAGCATTGATCAACTTTATTTTAATTTGGATTTTGGAAGGAAATGAATTTTTTTTTATCAAAATTGTATTTTTTATCTTAATATTTTTTTTTAATAAATTTTACTCTCAACAAATTATTCTAATTCATTTTACCTCTTATTTCTTAAATTTTTTTAATAATTTTTACTCAATATTTAATGCACGTATTTAGAATAAATATTTTTAACATAATGATCACTTTTAACCTCTTTATTGTTAAGTTTTATTGTTTTTTTTTTTTTTTTGGCTTTTCCCTTTCCTGATGACCTCCTACTTCTTCTGCAGGTCGTAGTTGCTAGTGCCAAAAGATTGTTGGAGGTTGTAGCACATGTTAGGAACTCTCAAGATCTTTGGTGGTGTCATAGCCAACAAGGTTGTAGGACATTAATACGTGGCAGTGACATCGATAAATAGAAATGAGTTTCGGGTAGGATCTTTTTCAAAAAAATGACTCATTGAATGTTGAGTTAAATGAATTATGAAAAAGAAAGAGAAAAGTTGTTTGAATTTTGATTGTTGTCACTTCATCCTTTGGTTTTTCAGCATAGAAAGCAATTGAGGTAGGTTCAACCCTAACAGTTTCTGTATGAACAATAGGATCAACATCCATGGTAGTTGTAACTTCAACAACATGATATGATTATTTTGATTTTCAGTGTCAGTTATTTTAATCACTTCTGCTTAAGGAATATACGGTGGTGTTTTATCAGTTTTTGAGTATGAGATTGAAGTCTGCAATTTTTGCTTCCCAAAGATTGTTGTCGCGTTTTGGTGTCTGGTAGACTTACCGGCAACGACACCAACAAAAATCACGAGAGGACTTTTCACATGCATCACAACCTCCAACAATCCTTCTACACTAGTAGCAACTCACGGAAGAAAAAAAGACTAACATCGATATAGTTACAGCTTTTAGTTTATATTATGTTAAAAACATTTATTTTAAATATACGTGTGTAATAGTGGTTAAGAATTGTAAAAAATTATTACGTCATTTAAATTTAACAAAAATATGAAAAAAGTTAAAAATTTATAAATTTTTAAAAATGAAAAATAAAATGTATCAAAATAATTTGTTAAAAATAAAATTTATTCAAAAATAAAAAATTAGAGTAAAAATTACAATTATACCTAATCTATATCGATATTTTTTTGTCAATGGAAACATCAAAAGAATATTTGTCAAACATAAAAGGAGCATCGATCCTATGTTATCATGATAGATATTCGTTTCTTTTAAAAAAGAAATCATGATAGTTATTCATATTCGATCTTTTTTCAATGGAAAAGAAATTTTATCAAAGGAGCATCAATCCTATACTATCGTGATGAAATAATCGTGTGTGTATTAGTTCTTACATTCATTTTCTTCTTATTGTGGATACTCATTTTCTTATGCTTGACAATTCAATATTTTAATTGACAAAAGATTAATTATTTTTCAGGTGATGTTTTGCTGGATCCTAAAGGATTCATTAATGGGTAGAATATTTGACTGCAAGGCTAGTACTTGTTATTAATAATATAACACTTTACTTTAAAAAAAATCAAAATTTTAATTTGGGTAATATAAAAGAAACAAAATTCAAATATCTTTTTTTGTCATCAGTAACAGATCGCAAAATAGTCCTATTCTTTCGTAAATGAAAACAAAAAATTATATATCCAATTAAAAACGAACATATAATGTTGTATCATCAAGATTGGTGCAGTATACGACCAAGAATTTTTTAACCTATCAGCTAGATCCTAGAAAAGGAAAATAAGTTATTAAATCGTAAAGTACTGGTAAGTATATCAGCCTCTTTTTGTTTCGTGGTTCCATGCATGTGCAGCAAGGCACAGGTGAAAATTGAAACTCGAACCACACAATTATCTGACAAGCCTCAGATAGAACTTTTTGTTCTCTCTGTTGGGTCACTTTCTTATCTTGTAGCATTCCCTTTAGCTATATGCCTTGCTTTCTTTGAACGCTAGCCAAGAATCTACTCGTAGGTTCAGAAATTTTCACCTATAAATGAGCCATGGTGCAAGGGCCGAATTAAAGAAAGAGAGTCACACAGTAATCATTTGAGAAGCAATGCAAGGAAACACACCAAAGAACGATGTGATATGGCTCAAGTCTGGGCCGGTGGATATCATCACCAACAGGCAGAGATTCACCGAAAGTCAAAAGGGCGTGACCTCTGTGGTAAGGAGCATTACCTACTCAGTGAATAGGCGACGTCTTTCTTTCACCATAACCGAAATATGCAAAGGTGATCGTGTAAACTTGGTATACATCGACGTGAAGGAAGAATACGGTAGAGGCTCTTCTGCCAATATGAATCTGCGTTTCATAAGAAACGACAGGTACGGTGTTCTGTGTAGCATACATAGTAAACTATCTGGTTCATTTGAATTGGTTAAGCACAACTACCGTGTGCCACCTTTGCCAGAGACAGAACTTGCGTGTTATTTTTGTCGGGAGACAGGTGATGGAAGCTTCTTCACTCTGGAAAAGAAGGGCGAGAACGCTGATGTGGTGGAGAGGGTGAAGGGCACGCACGCCTTTATTGCTGGCGATGAAACTATCAGTATCAAACTGAAAATAACAAATGATAGGAGAGTTGGGTTGCGCGTTGAGGTTGATAGCCCCGTGAAGCTTACGATGGATTACACGAATCGTGTGTTTTCGAGAATCGAGCAGAGGTTGGAGAGTGCCATTGAGGATGATGTCTTAGCGATTTTCAGAAAGGGTACCGGTCAGCTTACGAGCCTCGACCCTGACGACTTCGACTGATGTATAGATGTTTGTTCTTACGTGTTTTTATGGTTTTTCTTCGTTTAAAATTAGAGTTTCATCTGATAACATGGGAAATACTTATTTGTGTTGAAGACCAATACATGTTATGAGGTGAAATTGTAATTTTAATCGGAGAATATAACTAGAAATATTAAGAATAATATCTAAGTTATGTTCAATATCAAACAAGTTCTAAATAATGTGTACGAGTAAATTTTATATTTTGAAACCAAAGAAAGAAAAATGATTCATGGACACCTTTAAATTAATCTACATCTAGGCAGATAGAGGGATGGAAGACAGAGAAATGTAGATGTAGGTGGAATGATGTATGATAAAATGAGAGAGATTGATAGAAATAAAAAAATGCCAAATAGGTGTATCCAAGTAAAAATATTCGCATCATTATGTTTATTAAAATATCATTGCATTGCAGTCTTTTAAATGATCATATAGACGATTGTACGAAAGAAAATGATCATATAATGCTTATTTTATCTCCAAGTTCTTATAGTTAGTTGTTTTAAATAATTATATAACGAATGATAAAAAAAATTATATAACGAAGAAACTAATCAACATTTAACAATTTTAAAGACTATATAAAGATACTTTATATTTTTTAAAATATTGAATGGACTGATACTCATAATTTTAAGGATTAATTTAATTATCTACTCTGTCTAAAATTATGACACTGAATAAGGATAATTTATTCCTAATAATAATAATGATATAAGATACGAGAAATTAGTCATGTAACTTTCAATTTTAAATATAATAAAATAAAAATGTAAATAACACTTTTTAAGACATTGTTTTTATTTTGTTAAAAAAAAATTAAAATTATAAAATTTTATAAGTCATAGTTCTTATTTAATGAGTTTTATTTATCATTTTATAATTTTCAATAAAATTTAACCAATAATAAAAAATAATTTAATAAAAATATTTTAAAAAATATATTACTAACACTCTCCTTAAATAATAAAATTAGAAATGTGTGACTCCAAATGCATTTTATTATAATTTATTACCAACTATCTCATGTGTTACATTAGGGTATGTGTAAAATATAAAAAAATTAATATGAATTATATTTAAAGTTAGAGTACTTTTTTAGTAATAAACGTATAAATTAAAATGTTAAACCATTCAACTTCTTATCATGCAAAAATGCCATCTCCATTTAACTATCAAGTTGAGGTAACCTTATTAGTCGTTTTTTTCCCTTAAGTTAATATTGGCAAAACATTTTAATTAAAAAAGTTTGAAAACACATTTTAATATTTTCTTTGTGCTCCTTTTTCCATAAAGCATGTTACACATATTACTGATACAGGTTCTCAGCATCAACAGCACAGCGAACAGCGCCAACAGAGTCCAGATAACTATGACATATCCGCAAATGAAGACCCGCGGTGATGCTTAGAGAGGGAACCAATTTGTAATTTTAGAAAATATACTTGACCAGTATAACCATCATTAAAAATTAATCAAAACCATTAATTTTAAAATTGCTAAATCCAGCTATTATGATTTATAATGCATGGTGCACCATAGACACGAAAGTACCGCCAAATGTAAATTTAGATAAGTTGATAACGAAATGTGCTTGTGCGTCACAATATATCTTTCCATATTCCCAAAGGAAAATATTAATCAATTCATATAAATTAATGATAAAGAATTGACTTGCACTGAGAATAAGGAATAAAAGTAGAGTAACTATTTTGGCTGATAATAATTTCTCACTCTAGAGACAATGATATCCTTGACATTGTATAAGTGGGCGCATCTTAATAATTAAACAAGCGATATGACACAGAATAACTTTCTCCATTTGAATCTCACTACTTTTTTTTTTTTATTCTTCTCATTTTTTCTCCATTTGATAATAAACTTTCTAGGTTAGGGTTAGTCAAACAACCTTTATACATCCAAAAGTAACCATTGCGGAAGATGAACGCTTCCTTCTAAGGACAATGATTTTTTATTCTGTATAAGCGTATCGTATAAGAAAACATGCCAGTGCCACTCAGAGCATAGTACCAATATTCACCATTGTGATTAATTTGTCATGGAATATCAAGTGTAAGGTTCCATCATGGGAAACATTCACAGTTGCAACAATTACTCTGAGCGGTTTCCTCTGGACAATTCTTCCGTGAATGTTATCCGCAAAACCAAGAGCCGCAAAGGGCATGAAGTTGTGGACGCTTGGAGTGCAAATTACCACTCATTTGGAAGAACAAGCTGCGAACTCGACTTGACCAAAACCAACCACAACAATCAGGAAGAAGAGTTATCCATGACCACGCACCAAGCCATGCAAACGACGACGTTGATTTTCAGATGAAAATGAGAGTGGAAGAAGGTCTTCTTTTAGCAAACGTGACTCTAGACGGACCTAGATGCATGCAGCAAGTTCCGGAGAGGAACGTGACACTGACCGAAAAGCTCTTATTGTCATTTTAAGGGAAGAGCTTCCTTACATGATCACTGTGAAGCACTATTTTTGTGGCTGCGTGTTGTTCCCACGGTGTCTGTTGTAGCAAAGATTTGCAGTGAGAGCGGTGATGAAGGTTTGAGTGTTCAGCCCGAGAAGCCTTCTAAGCAGCCCAAACGTTATTTGTTATCCATTTTTTATGATGTCAAAGGAAAAAGGTGGTGACCAACTTCTCGTACTAGGAGTTCTGAATCTGATTGTGCAATCGAGCTTTCCAACCAAAACAATGGTAAGCTCCCGGTGATTAGCATTAGCGACCAGAAAAGCATCTCGTCGCTTTTAAGCACAAGTGGATATACTAATGGCAATTAAAACGGTTCTTTTGTTATTTCGTAGCTGTCAAATTTTTTTGATGCCGCCTTTGTTACTTGGAGAAATTGGTTTTGAGTTGTCTAAAGTAAATAGGAAAATCGGGGTGTTAGGGAGGAAGTGAGAGAGTGTGTCGATGTGTGTGTGATTTATCTGATAAATGATGTAACTAAAATTTTTTTTAAAAAGTAATAATCTCATTTTAGTAAAAAATAATTGAGTAAATATTTTTTTATGATGTGTTTTTGAATTTTTAGTATTGATTAACATATATTTAAAAATTTTATATTCAATGTTTATGATTAATTATGTATATATAAATATGATTAATTTTTATTTTATGAGATTATTTATTATTATATATTTTTACAAATTTATAATATTAATTATATTTTGATCATTGATATAATTATGTTAACTTATTCTTGATCATTTATAAGATAAAGTTAATAATATTTATTTACATAATTAACTATATAATAATCAATAATGTCACAATATTATTAATTATTTGTGAGAAAAATTAATAATTATTAAATCAATAATTGTATATATTGATATTTATTTACTTAAAATTACTTGTAAAATAAAGTTAAACATATTTACAAATGTAATTAACTATATATGAGACGAATATAATCACATAACATTGTTAATTATCCATAAAACAAAATTAATCTTTATTAGAAATTTTAATGATCTCGTGACATTATTAGTCATATATAGATAATTATATATAATTACATTTATTTCATTTTAATCATTTATAAAATAAATTAATCATATTTATACATATAAATTTTAGTTGTATAAAATAAATATATATCTTGTACATCACATAGTAGAAGGATTTTTTAGAAGTTGAAGTTGCTCATTCTCTCATCGACATTTTCCTTTATTAGAAAAAATGTCTGTGAGATCATTATTGAAGTACAGTTACCTGAAACTCGCCCCGCTTTCACTTCATGTGAAGAAAATCATCACTTGAGTAATGCATAGGGGCCTTTGTTGGTCGATCCCATCTCTTGTCGTCGACTCATCTATTTGTGTTTTACTCGTCCTAAGTTCACCTATAGTGTCCACATCTTATCTCAATTCATGCAATAACCTAAGAATGAGCATTGACAGACAGTTTTACATATTGTTTGTTATCTTAAAAGGCAACCCCCCCAAGGAATTCTTTTGTGTCGAGACAACAATATTTGATTGTATGGGTGGTACAACTATGATTAGGCTAGTTGTCCACTCACTCGTCAATTAGCTTGGTACCTCTCATATCTCCTGAAAAACTAAGAAACAATACTTTGTCTCCAACTCCTCAATTGAAGTCGAGTATCGCATCATGACCAATATTACTTATGAATTGAAGTGGCCATAAGATATCCTCTCCTCCCTTAATATTTATCATCCTAAGCCCATCCATCTTTACTGTGATAGTCAAGCAGCTTTGTACATTGCCAAAAGTCCTACCTTCCATGAAAAAATGAAACATATTGAGGTGGACTGTCACTTTGTGTACAATGAAATCCTTCAAAATCGCCTTTGTCCTTCATATGTTTCAACGCACAATTAGCTCACCAACATTTTCACTAAGTTGGTGTTAAACAGTTCGACACTCTACTAGGTAAGTTGGGCATCCACAAACTGCATACTCCACCTTAAGGGGATATTGTGAGAATCTGTCATTATCATTGGTTAGAATCTGCCATGATGCAAGTCTATAATTAAGGGATTGTAACCAAATATAGACAACAACAATAATAGGCAATAATTGTACATATCTTAAATTGATATCATGCATTGATTACATATCAAAATTAGGATAACTAATTTTAGGATTATTTGGTCCTTACACTTTATATATATGTGGCCTAATTTATGAATGAGGAAATACAAACATTCGACAAATACTTTTAATAGTTTATTCTCCTAAATGAATAAAAGGAGCGTCTAGTTTTATGTTCAAATCACACCCTAATCCATAGAGTAACCCACTTTTGAAACTTTAGCTTTTTTGTTTTAAACAATTTGGTATAGCCTTGGAAATTCTTCCTTCAAACTTATATCCCCACACCATTTATCATGCCAAAAGAAGGTTTGTTGACCACATCCAACCTTTTTAGCCACCTAATCTTGAAACCAACTTGTAGGAGATATCACTGAAAAATCAAAGTATATTACATCCCTCCACCATATTGAAGAGAGGCCACTCTGATTTTGATGGTCATCATCCAAAAGAAAATTCTCATATCTTAACGTCAACATACCAAATAGTTGAGTTATTTATTAATAGTTTCCACTTCCATTTTAATAATAAACTAACATTGAACAACTTCAAACTTTTTACTCCTAAACTCGCTTGTTGTTTAGGGAGACATATTGTTTCCCATGCAACCCAATTGATCTTATTTGAATCTGACCACACTTGCCACAAGAACTTCCTTTATATACCAATTAAAGTATTTGTCACTTTCTCTAGTGCTTTAATAAAGGAGAAAAAAATACAAGGAGAGACTATTCAAAGTTGAGTTAATGAGAACAATTCTACCTACTAACAACAATAGATGCTTACCTTTTTAGCATTCCAATTTTCATTTTTAAACGTAGTGACAATAATGCCCAAGTACTTAGCTGTGTGTTTGCTCCAATTTTTTTTCCAACCCAACTTTGTTTGGTTTAAGTATATGGTTTTAAGTTTGCATAATAAAAAATCTATAAAAAATTAAAGTGACACTTCTTGTGTTTTCACAAATTATACTTAACACCATTATTTTTTCTATTCCTACACTAACCCTTTTTAATATTTAAAAATATTATACTTAAACCTATTTATATATTACATTAACTTTATTTTAATGTTTGAAAACATTACATAGGCACTCCTTTATACATTACATTGACACTCCTTACAATGGAGATTAATGTAAAGCTTAAAATAAGAGGAATATCATATGTAACTTGAAAAAACTTATGAGGTTATTCTTGTAATTTGCTCAAAAATCTATCCCAAACCATTCCTTGATCCCTTTTTTGTTTGTTATCTTTGTTTGTTCACCCCTACCCCTACCTTCTCTTTGTCTTTATTACCTTCAAATTTTAAGAGTAAGCCAAGTCCAAGTGAAGCAACACAACTCTCTATTACCACATCTAAAATCTCTAGGTCATTCTCATGGAGTTAGAGCATATTAGTGAAGCTAGGTAACCCTAACTAGTCATCGAGAAATATGTTGCTAGTTAAGGGTGAGAAAGTCAAAGACCAAATACATTAATAGTGTTTCTTTATGGTCAAGCACTTACTCTTAATTAGCTATTTTCTTGAGGATAAGTATTGGTACCATTTATGCATGGGTTGGAGATCAGGAAGCATAACATACATAATATATTTCATGTAATGTAATGTATGAATCATGTGGTATTGTAATTAGGTATAACATACGATGAACTCTTCATCCACTCGAAGCTCTCCTTCAAGGATTTCTATCTAACATCTTCAATTAATCTTCAAACAATGAGAATGGATAAGGTAGAAGATGGTTCACCACTTATTCCAAAGAATAAGATAAGAACATTGAACATTTTGCCACAAAGAGACCTTGATAAGAAATAGACACTTCGCCACAAAGTAAGAAACTTTGGTAAGGAATAGACAATCTGCCACAAAGAGACTTTGATAAGGAATAGAGAGATTCCGCCACAAAGATAAAACTTTGATAAGGAATATAAAAAACTTCATAAGGAGATAATTTCTCACAATGAGAAAAAAAACAATTTCATTAATTCTCTAAATTTAAAGTGTTGATGCTGACAAGTATGTATAGGCCTAGAAGCTTACAAGGGAAGCTACACAAGCTTGCAAGGAAAGCTACACAAGCTTGCAAGGAAAGCTACACAAGCTTGCAAGAGAAGCTATCCAAGCTTGCAAGCTACATCAACTTGCAAAGGAAGCTATACAAACTTGTAAGAGAAGCTACACAAACTTGCTATCTTGCAAAGCAAGCTACACGAGTTAGCTTAGAGAAGCAACTCGTTTTTGGGACTAAAAGCCCACAAACCCATAAGTTAATACTAGAAATTACAAGTCAATATTATCATTTTTCTTGGCCGAAATTCCTATCACTAGATTGGGCCACACAAGCCAAAATTGAAATACAATCAAAAATACTTTTACACTAATAGTTTTCATGAGATAGACATTTATCATCCCCTTTTTCTTGGAGAGAATTAGTCCTCGAATCTTTTTTTCTTTTTTTTTTCTTTGAAGATTAACACGAGTTAGATGATAGTTCTGATACCAAATGATAAAGTCTTCATCCACTAGAAGCTCTCCTCCAAGGATCTTCATCTAACATCGTCAAGTTGAGAAAGGGAAGGAGAAAACCTAACATAAGACATATCATCATTTACTTAAATACCTTGTGGCATCACTAATCTTGCATGGCAAGGTCAAATGAACTTTTGTTAGTCACATCAACATTTTTGTAGTGAAAAATAATTATAAAATGCAAACAAGAAACTTTGGACATTAAAATTATAAGTAATAAAAAGATTAGAAACATTAAAATAATTAGAAGATATTTAAGTTTTTATTTATTAATAAATGTCATTCATTTTGTTTGGACTTTTTTTTAACTTGAAACTTTTGATGATGACCTAGCCAATGAATTTTATAAGAATGTGACATGTTTGATTAAATGATCATATTAATAAGGGATAAGATGACTTTTTGTGAAACACATAATTATTTAACTAATAAAATTATATTTAGAATCAAAATTGGGTTATTTTAAAAAAAAAATCATGTTTTTTTAATTCAAAATATTTAGTGAATGATTAAAAATTAATTTCTTAAAATATTAAGATTTAATATAAAATCATGCATTTTAAAAGGAAATAAAACAAAATTTTAAAATGTTTTAAAACTGAAACATAATTAGTTTTTATATATTATTTATTTTAGATTTAATTATTCTATGAATTTCTATTTTTTTATCAAATTTTTAATTAATTTTTTTTTTCAAGTGAGTCTCTAAACTTAGACTTATTATTTTAAAAAAATATAAATTCAGGAATTTAATTAAAACAAAATGAAATTTAAAAATGAAATTTAAAATTTGATAAAAATTTACGAACTTGCGGAATAATGAAACTTTTATTTTATACATGATATATGATCTTTTCTGATTTTAAATTTTCTAAAATTATTATTTGAAATTTACTTTTAGACTAGTATATAATAGAGAGAGAGAGACAGAGACAGATTTGGGAGACAGAGCCATAGGAGGGAAAACAAGAGCACACAAAAGGAGCGAAGAAGGAGCATCGAGTAGGTTTCCTACTCCCTTCTTATCGTTGCCAAGATGAGTACTATGAAATTTTGCCGTGAATGGTTGGTTCCCTTTTCATTTTCGTCTTCAATTTTCCTTTTTTTTTAATTTCTTTTTGCTGATTCATTGATTGTGGTTCAGCAATAACATTCTGTACCCTAAGGAAGATAGAGAACAGAAGATTCTTCTGTACGCTTGCCGCAACTGCGACCATCAGGTTCTTCTCTTTCACCCTTTTTTGTATACCCTTCATACACCGCAAATCACTGATAGAAAGAAAGCAACCAACTTTTGTTTTCGTGTATATAAGTGTCAGGGACTGAAATTCCTTCTTGCTTTTGCCATATCAAGTGTTTGTTTGCATTAATAAAAGGTTTATATTTTTAGCATGAAATAACGAGTATTTTCTGGATTTAAGCTGTACCCAAACATGGGGCAATTTTGTTGTCATTCTTTTGAAGAGGGTGTTTAGATGGACCCTTTCCAGTTCTGATATGATAAACTTTGATGAGATATACTTGACTGACTAGTTGTTTGTTGTTGTTCAGGAGGTTGCTGATAACTTCTGTGTGTATAGGAATGAGATACATCACTCTGTTGGAGAGCGCACTCAAGTGTTGCAGGATGTAGCTGCAGATCCAACGCTCCCACGAACCAAGTCTGTTCGCTGCACTCAATGCAATCATGGTGAAGCTGTCTTTTTCCAGGTAAAGTTCCTGTTCTCATTATGAAACTAAGGAATTGTTTTTGAGTTTAATTTTCATACATTATTAGTGTAATGACTATGAACCAATTAGATAACACTATACGTATGACTTTTAAAGTATTTATCACAAATATAACAATTCATGATTGGTTCAGTGTAAAAACTCACAGTTGATGTATTATTATAACTAAATTCATTGTTTTTTATTTTCATGATTTTGGTATTAAGAAATTTAGAGGGAAGAGAGGTTGTACCCTGCTAAGGTTAGGGCATATCATGAGCTTTGTGATTTTTGCTCATCGGTTGAATGTTAGTTCCAATTTGATGGGTATTCCCTTCTCTGTGTGCATGGAACAATGTGGAGGAAAATACATGAATATTTGAGGCCAGTCATGAGTTTATTATTTTGTGGATAATTAATATATTACAAATTTCCACTGTTTAACATTAGTGCTGATTTTTCTACTCCCACCCCTTTAATTTGGTGGATGGAATGAATTGCATAATCAGAGGAACAAAAAAAGTTGAAGTCTTGACAATTTAACGTGTAAAGGTGTGCAGATATTATGCTTTATGCTGCTTAAGTTATCAAATCCTAGTGTGAATCTGTTTAGGGTTTTAAAAGTAACATGACTATTGTATAGATACGAGGAGGCATGAGATCATTGTATTAGTTATACATAGCTTGAGAACCTTTTTTTGTCTTTATATTGTTTTGGTTTGATGACATTCATTAGTTGGAATGTTGGGCATCTCAAGTGTAGAATGAAAAACAAGCCTGAACAAGTTTGATGCTTATGGAGCGTGTTTTGTGATGCCACTCTAGTATCCATCATTGTCGTGTTCATGGTTCTGGGCAGATTGTTGTAATGCATAAGTTTTTCCTCTTTTTTTTTGGAAATGTACTATGATGATTTGTTGTGTCTTTCTGTAGTCTTTCCTCAAATAAGAAACAAAGGGGCCTTTTTATTTTTTGCTAAATAGGAAGTGTTTTAGTTATAAAACTTTATGTAATGAGTTGTTTACTTGATTGACTTGAAATGCTCATATCTTTATGTTTTGAATGTTTATTTTTTTAATTATTGATCATGTATCTTATAATTCATGATAAGATTTAATTTGATATGGAAAATAGGTCTTCCAATTCTAGATTAAGGATCTGATAACTTTGATATAAATTACTTTTTTTCTTCAAATGCTAAATTGGTTGCTTAACTGAACACTAGAAACTAGTTTGGCACACCTTAATAAGGAACCTCCTATTGGCTGCAAATATCATACTATACTATAACTCTAAAAACATGTTTATCTGTTATAAATTACGCAGATGAATTGTATAGATGTTAGAAAATTCTGTATAGCCTTTTAAATCTGAAATGTTGTACTACCCTTTGAAATAACACTGAAGAAATAATGCTCATTTCTTCACAACCCTTTTGAATGCATTTTTGGCAAAATTTCGAACTGCATGTTAGGAAACCTTATTTTAATTACTTATGGAACATCTGAATTTTTTTATGCATTCAGGCAACTGCCAGAGGGGAAGAAGGAATGACACTTTTTTTCGTCTGTTGCAATCCAAACTGTGGACACCGATGGAGAGACTGAAATTTGTGCTTCCTCAGATCAAGGTTCAATATTGGATAGATCTAACATATTTAGTTATATTTGGTTTAGCTTATTTTGAGAAGTTAATCTTTGTTTTTTTTCTTGTCAACTCTTCCTTAAAAACATGAAAAAAAGCTACTTCTCAAAATTTAAAGCTAAAACAAAGATGGACTTTGTTGTCCACTCTATGATAGAGGAGAGATGATTTGTGGTTATCTGAAAAACTTGGTTGATGTGGGGACAGTAATACTGAAATATTCGTGTTACCTTGTTAACTGCAGTTCCTAATCAAATGATTGAAGTAGTTAATGGACAAGCTGTTGTTGGTCAATGCTGATAAATTTGTGGATGCCTGGATGGGCATAAACTTCGTTGTTTTGTTAAAGAGGAAACAGAGGAGTGACACTGGTTTTATGGATGAGCCTAACCTTCTTGGTTGGGAGTTGAGAATCAAAATGCCATGCTTTTTTGTGTTCTATGCGATATTATTTGTCGAAAAATTCTTATTGAAAGTTCAATTGGACATTTGTTTTTCCGCAAAGTTATGACACTGAATAACTTAGAAATATAGGCCACCCAAGATTTTGTGTAACATGAGTCCATCCATCTGTCCCTAAAAGGGGTTATATGTTCAGAGGAAAATACATATGATTATGTGAAAATATTAATACGATTTTATATGAATTTCAAGTCAAATATAGGGAAAAAGAAAGACTATATGCACTGAAAATATAAAATAATTTTATATTGTCATTAAATAATAAATTATTATGTATGATAATTTTATTAATTTTTATAAAATTATCATAACAGTTATATTAACAGTAATTTATAATTAAATAATATTATAAAATTATTTTATATTGGCAGTACTAGACCATTAAACTCATAGCAGTAGATATAAATGCGATAAATATACAATTTGATTTTGCAAATGACATTTTTTTTACCTTCTCTCCGAAATTGTTGTGTATAATTTAGTCTTGAAAGAGGTTTGATGAATTTACCGATGTGGCACATGAATTAGACGTGTACAGTTAAATGTCACCAAATTATATAATTGGGTCCTGAAAGTAACACATTGGAGATTTGGTTCCTACAAATTAGTGTACAATTTTACATGTGTCAAAAACTTTTGCACTCGTCCTTTCATCTTTATGGATGCTAATCAAGTGTAACCGAATTTTAATTGAATGCTACAATTGTCATTTTATGTAGATTTAACGTTAGTTTTTAATAACACTGTTGTTGATCTTATATTGAAAAGATAAACCCCCATAGAAATTGATTATAGCTTGCAATTGATATTAGGAGAGGTGCAATGCTGGTTCTGTCCATGAAGACAACTGGATGGATGTGGAAGAGTGTGTTAATGATTACTCGAGCATGTGGATCAAATGTTATGTTAGGAATATGACATTTACTAGTGCCATTACCTCTAGATGTGGGGGGTTTTGTAGTTTAATACTTGGGACAAAAAATTGCCAAAGTTAAGAATTAAGAGTAACTTAACTATGTTCATTTATATGAGGTTTTCCTGAAGAAAGATTGGCAGGTTAACATTTTCCATGACTAAGGGGAGAGAAACCAGCAGGTTATATAGTTGATTGGCTGTCTTCTCTCACCAATTTGATCAAGCTTTGTATTTATTAGACACTCTACATATAGGCTTTGGTAGTTTTCTCGTCTAAGATTTATTTAATATATCATTATCATCTAATTTTTAAGTGTAACTTGGCGTTTCAACCTTGTAAAAACAAAAAAAGTAGTTTATTTCCCATGCAATATAAGATCAACGACATTATCAAAAAGTGATGTTAAAATTGCATGAAAATGAGAATTATATAATTTTGTTGTAATTTTATTACACATTGGGAATTAATTTGATCACCAATCGAAATTATTTAATTATGTGACAATTACAATACACATGTTTGATTTACGTGTCGCATCAACAAATTCATCACAATTTATTAACAGTCATTAATACGAGAAAATTGTCAATAATTTGTCATGTTTGAAGAATAAATTATACACAACACTTTTGAAAACTAAAAATTTGAACTGTGTCACTTTCAGAGACCGAAGTTGTATACCGAGAATATCCAATATATATTCACTATTTCTTCCATTTTTATTTTTTTTCTATCATATCTATTGGGTTTGCTTTATTTTTTTCTTTTATTTCTATCACAACCTAAGGTAGACGTTTATCATTATTTATCGGACATTTTCTCATGTAAGTGTGAAAAATGTAAAATAAAGTTTTTTTGTTTTAGTTTTGAAAATGAATAATATTATTTCATCTCATTCTTCTGAATAAAGTTAAGAGTAGTATTATATTTTTACAAAAAAATTATTCATTAAGTGATAACAAGACATAATTGATACAATGACTCTTGTATTTAAGAAAAAAAAATTATTATAATATTATATATTAATCTCTTAAACCAAGAAAATGTAACTTTAGTTTTTAGACAATTTTTTTTTATTAAAAACTAATATTTATTATTGTATTATTCTTAATGTCAATTTGTAGTTGACATAGCTGAAACACAACAATGATGTGACTTAAATTTAATTATTTAGTTCGTATAGGTGATAATATTTTAAAAATTGTCTCTTATACGAACAAACACAAATTTTTTATTTTTATACTATCTTTTTTATTATAAAATTAAAGTCGATAAATTCTTTCTTAACTCCAACAAGAAATAATTTTTTTATGTTAATTCTTACGAATTGTGTTTATCAACATTAACGAGATGTCTTCTTTGCAAAGGGTTGTGAGCAGTATTTTCTTAGATTTAACTTGAATTGCTTTCCTTACCTTATTTGTTCTTGAACACCTTAGTTCCTTTAGTCACCAAGTCCACCCCTTCCAATCCTACCAAAGTTTATGAAAATCTTTAGATTTCTTCTCATAATCCTTTAGTTTAAATATATTTTTATTTCTTTAAATTTGAGTCAATTTTGTTCTTGATTTTTTAATTATAAATTTATTTTTTTTAGTCATTCAATTTTAAAAAAATATTCTTTTTAGTCTTTATTTATAAAAAAAATAAGCATCCTAAAAAGAGACTAAAAAGATCATCTTTTAAAATTAAGAAACTAAAAAAATATATTTAAATTTAAAAAATTTAAAATAAAAATATTCAAATTTAAGAGGTGAAAAACATTGTTTAATTCTTCATAATTTCTAAGCTTGAAAGTACATATATAAAATAGTAAAAGTAGAAGCTAAAGGAGTAGGCATTTAGACTTGAGTCATAGCTGCCACCATTAAAAAACTGATGCACTAATAATTGCACAGTTGAAGCTCGATCTGTTACAAAGAAAAATTGTTCACTTACTAATACTGATTTGAAAATTTTAAAAGTCGACGATAAATATTTTCAATCATAGCTGGAAAGCTTTCTCCATTTATATCTTCCTCGAGATGCCTGTCATCAGTCATTTTTTATTATATATAGGAGACTAAAGAAAATACATAACTTTAGTTCCCGTGATGATAATGATGACGGGAATTTTAGAATGACCAAGTTAAGAAAGAATTTAAATTTTGTACTAATAATGATAATATAAAAATTAAAACTTGAATTTTTTTTAAAATAAGGACTAATTTTTAAAATAGTATCTTTTATATTTAAATCAAATGATTAAATTTTTAGTCATTGTTGTGTTAGCCAATGAATCGTGTTATTATCATGTATTAGTCACATCAATTTATAATGACATTGTTAAGAGAGATGTAATAATAGGGATCGATTTTAAAATATATATATATATAAATTAAAAGTTATTTTTTTTCTTTTTCAAGAAATAATGCACGAAGTAACGTTAACTATAAAGCCTAAATGTAAAATTTAATCTAAATAATATGTAATTCTTGCCAAACTCAAAATCATGAAATGTATAGGTGGTTAGTCATATTAAAAGTAAACTATAATTTAAGATAAACTTTACTTACAATGTTAAAAGTTTAAATCTGAGTTATTTTGGTGGGGACTTTATCTCTAACAAGTTAGTCTCACAAGTCAAAACTATGCTCCTAAAAAATTTACATAATCAATTGTTACATCATTTTTAATAAAAATATGTAAGCAGTCTACACATAAGAACCATTACACAATTAGCTAATATAAACATACAAACAAAATGAAAAATCTTAACCCTTCCCTCATAGAAACTCCTTCCCTTGTCTTTCTAAAAACCATACCACCTTCCAAACACATTAGAAACCTGTCAGACTCAATTTAGTTGTCATTAAAATTAGATCAATTGAAACTAAAAGCATATTTTATTTAAGAACAAGACTTAATGGTTTTTTAATTCCTACAATACATGGTTGTTTATGTTTTGATGCTATTGTATATATATCATTTAATTCCTGACGTCAAGATTCTTATTAAGTAATGACATGACTATGAGTGATTGAAAA
This sequence comes from Pachyrhizus erosus, assembly GCA_026544285.1. Classification (NCBI taxonomy): domain Eukaryota; kingdom Viridiplantae; phylum Streptophyta; class Magnoliopsida; order Fabales; family Fabaceae; genus Pachyrhizus; species Pachyrhizus erosus. The sequence continues at coordinate 41,034 of JAMLFT010000070.1, read as the reverse complement.
CAGATATAATATTTCTTAATTAACAACTAAAATAAAAACTTCCAATTATAATTTTATTGAAATAGAAGTTGTAAAGTTCAAGACAAATGAAATAAAAAAAAATGAGATTAAATGAGGAAATATTTTTAAGACTAAAATAAAATCAAACTTACGTATTACAAAGTGCTACAAGTACCAGAGTTATTTATACCTTAATATATATATATATATATATAATAAGATATTCTGATTGACGGTTTGTGGATGATTAAGCATTCGTAGACTACTCATTGCCATCTTTTGATACTTAAATTATATGGCATTCAAGTTGTTTCATTTTAGAAACTCGAATTATCAATTGTAAAGCATAGGTAGTAATTACCCCAACCATACCTGAAGACAAGGAACAGATATTGAATGCGAATTATGCATTTTGCTATCAATGTGGTGTCTCTGTACAAACAATGAATGTAGCCGCAGAAATTTTCCACAGCTAAATGCTACTTTATCCCGATATTCCTATCTCTACCCTAAGAAGCTAATTCAGTGAGCTAGAAAAACTAATCCAAGGTACAACTAAAAAATTTATCTACAAAAAATATAAGAGGGAAAATAAACAGCTGGGCTGCTTTGGCCTTCAAGCTGGCCTGTGACCCAGAAAGCCGAGAGCTATAAAGATGATAATGTCCGTGTGAACCATTCTGATAGGCGTTTGACTTTTGCTGTCAGCTCTACATCCTTTTCAAGAAAAGTGGTGGCATTAGACAGTAGAATACTCACATCGTGCTTCAGTGCCTCCAAACTACGGTAGTAATTGTTCTCCAACCTTGATTGTATCAATTCAAGAGATATAGGAACAGGAAACCTGCAAATTTAGCAGAAATAATTACGTGTTTCGTTCGTTGGAGAAAAGTAGAAAGGAGAGGCGGCGAATTTTATTTTATTTTATTTTCCTTCATTGATTAAAAATTTTGGACCAGAGGAGAGGGAAACGACGGAACTAAATCCCTCCCTCCTATTTTTCTCTCCCCTCCAATAATGGGAGGATTAGTTGGGGAAGGAAATATGTTTTGTAATTTTTTAATGGTACAGACTAAATTGCATCTCCATTATTACATTCAAGGTTTTAACCATTTATTATCCATAATTCCAAATCCCGCCCCCACCTTTTAAACCAAACAAGGCAACATTTTCTTACCCTCCCCCTTATCTTGAACCAAACCAAACAAAGGAACCTTCCCTTCCTACACCTCTAGTCTATTAAAATCCCTTCCATCCCCCTTCTTCCTTACAACCAAATGCACTTTCATTTCATACATTTCATAGTTTAGCATCAAAATGGCCATATAGATGGAATACCTGTTTATAAATTTGGACTTGTTCGAAATTTTCTTCAATTCATACACTCCGTAACGATCCTGGATATTAATAACAAAGAAGTGAATATTTACATTTACCTGCACACAAACTCAATTATACCCTATGCAATTTTTGGATAGATACCTGGACTGTGTTGCCCGACTGCTGTAATTTGGTGAGAGCAAATAGCAGTTTATTTCTCATGTTATCATCAATGTGAGGCTGTTCCCATTCGGTGTCAGCATCAAAAAGCTCCCAAGGACTATGCAAATGTGTTTCAGTGAGGTCACTCTTGTACCGAACAGTACAACTCTCCCATGGACTATCTGGAAATTCAGAAGATTTGGCTTTCACACACAGAATTCGACCATCCCACCAATTACCAGAGGAATTATCCTCATTCTTCCACCAAACCCTGCATTTATCCCTGCGTGTCCAATTTCTTTGCAAAGCAGCGTCAAACCTAGTTCTTTCAACAAGAAAATCTGGGAAACTAGTCACTTCAGGTAGGGTTAATTTAAAAAATTTTCCAACAACACTTGAATTAGGATCTACAAACTGAAGGGTCATTTTGCAGCAGCTATCGCCAGACCCTGGAAGATGGGAATACTCTAGGCTTTCAATTCTACAATATTCTATAGTTCTTATATGTCCCTTAAGTGATACCCATGGCCCTGACTCTCTTTTACGGCAATAATCTATATACTCCTGGTGCCCCTGAAAAACAGATATTTTCATAGGTAAAAACATTATTCAAAATTCAAAATTAATAAAAAATAAAGATCACGCATGCAAAAGTTAAAAATATACTATCAGATAAAGTGGGTAAGCTTTTATAACTAACTTGTCTCAAATATACAACTTCATCTCCCTGTTGTGGAATATATCTGCATCCTTCCTCATGGGTTGATAACAGTAACCATGACCCTTTGGTAGCTGATTGTAGTGATTTCCTTTTATTTACAGGACTAGTCTCACGAATATTATAACAAGACCTCCGACTCCTAGTAGACCTCAAACCAACAGTCAATTTTGAATTAGAACCCCTTTCTTCTTCTGTGAGTTGTCCTCCACTTGTGGAACCATTCTGTGGACTTTTAACCAAACAATTTTCATGTCCTTGCAGCACTTTAAGATTACTTCGCTCATAGTTAGGGTCACAAGAGGTTGGTTCCAGCTCTAAGGATCCATTGGTATGAATAGCCTCATTTGTGCCATTACTTAAGTCTGTTGCTGCATTGAAATTGCTGTTGCTCCCATTTGAAGTAGATTCTCCCTGGCCACTACTGTCAGCTAAATTAGTCACAGCCCTATGTGATCTTGATCTTCTATAAACAGCTTTATACATTTTATCTCTGTGTGAATGTGGTTCTGGCACGTCCTGTGAAGTACTATTTTGTCTAATCTGAGGATCTACTTCTTGAGATCCAATCTCTCCATGATTAGATTTTACTCTAGTGTTGTTGTCATCCACAACCATATGCTGTTCACTGTTCAAATTATTGGTATCATTAGTGCTACAAGCACTATTCTTTAGCACTGAAGGTTTTGTTTCATGCTTGGATGGACTTTCAGGATCCCTTGAACCTCTTTTAGACCTTAATTTTGTTGAAACAGAAGGAAAACCAATATTTGGTTCAGGTAGTTGGTCAACCCCACTATAGCTGATAGAAGCAGGAACAATATCCTGAGAAATCACATAAGCAGAAATTAGCGATTCATCTTTATCCCTGCAATTGCTGAAAGCTGTGATCTCTCCTCCATTCTTGGTAGGATTAAAATGCTGTGAGGTAGAACCTGCACAATTTTCATTAATCTCTGCCAAACTATCTACCTTAAAGTCATCCTTTTCAATTTCTAACTCAGGGGTTGGTGCACTAAAGTTCTTGTCCTCTTTCTCATGCCCACTACTAACATTTTCTTGTTCATCAAGATGATTAGGACATTTTCCAGAGTAGGGATTTGCATCTGATGGCATAGTTTCTCCCACTCTCAAAGGTTTGGATGAACGTGCCCTAACCATTCCCCATCTAATTTTCCCCAGCAAGTCTACATGGTCTGTCACCTGGCCTAGTTTTGCTTGATCTGTTCTTTCAACTGTAGGGTAACTTGTACTGCCAGAATAATACCCTGAATCCTTAGAACTTGGTCTGTTCCCATTAAAATCAGTAGCTTCTTGTGCAGCTTTTGATGATGAGCCAACCAACTCAGCCTGGCAGTCAAACTTATTCATGGACTTGGATATATCACGAACTGGCAACTTGAAAACCAACCTCCCGCTGTTCATTGAATTCACATGAGTTTCAGTTAACTCGTGAGATTTTGTGTCCTCTGATTCATAATATGATACTTCTTTTCCCTTGGAATAATTCAGTTGTTCATTCTGTAAAGTTCCACCGGATTCATCACTGTCAATATTAGATTCTTGCAATGTTGATTCACTATCTGAAAAATCACCAACCAAACTATCTTCTTCTCCATCTGTTGGTGTGCCAGTAATTTTGGAAAATAGATGCAGAGCATTGCGTGCAGCAGCCCTTTGAGGTCGGGAAGATTTTGATTTAGAAGATTTCCTTCTTGATGATTTTAGGACACTTTTTCCCTTCCGACTTCGGCTACTGCCGAAAGTATTGCCATCACACTCATCCAAATTCCTCCTTTTCACGCGTCTCCCAGAAGAAGTCATAATCTCCGTCTGTAGGGGGAAAAAATAGGAATGATTTGACGTTGTGATAAAAATAATGAGCAGTATTCACTTTGTATTTTTGATCTGTACTTACCTCAGTCTTCTGTTTTTTCCTCTTTGATCTACGAATGCTATCCATGTAAGTGTCCTCCCCTTCACTGTTATCTGTGCTGCACCCTGAATCACCAGAAGCATTAGAGCTTGAACATCCTTTCTCACCCTTAGAAGAGAAATCCTCAGTGACATTATATTCTGAATCTGTATCATCACTAAATACTTCAACTTCAGGTTCCCATTCCATAGCATCTATAAACTCAGGCAGCGGTTCTGTAAGCAAATCCAAGTCTGCCAATGGAAGCATATGATAATCTGGGTCCAGACTGAAATCAGGACCAACAGCAAGCCTTAGTGATGATGGACGCCACTCAAGGCCTAATGCTCCTAATCGTCTTTGCTGAAATTCACTCTGATAGGGTTCTGGGTATGGTATCATTGCTGGAAGTTTGGCAGCAGCATATAACCAACAATTAATAACAATACATGAGGGATAAAGAAACATGAAAGAAATACGGCAAAGAAATAGATATATATGTAAAGAATAGATCCAAGAAAACAAACAACCTGAATCACAAAGCAAATCTTGCAGATTCCGTCGATATGGAACAATTTGAGTTTCCTGGCTCAAATTTTAATATTACATAAATAGGAAACACATGTTATTCAATAGTAGAAAAAGCATGCATTCAAAACTAAACCCACAATGTCATAGAAAGCCATTTTAAACAACAGGTTTCACCCATCAAAATCACTTATGTATGGCTCTAAAAAATTTATTACAAGTAGAGCTAGTGAACGGTCCATCCTACAATGCATTAGTTAATGTGCCATTGTAAAAATTAAATATTTCACTACACTTTAACAGTTTAATATAAGGTTTTTATATTTTAATATTCCTAATTTTCCCCCTTTTTAATACAAGTCAAAGATTTTGTACTCAAATACTCCTTTTGAACTTAGCTCCTCTAAACTGACAGCGAGGGAATCACTTTAGAGGGAGATGTGAGGAGTAACAGCCTATTATTAAACAATTCATAATCCATATTCAAACTATACGGTTTATACATTTACAAGCATTTCATTACAATTTCAACCAATGCTTTTTTAATTGATGGCTATATATAACGTCTCAATTTTCCATTTAAAGGCACCAAATTCTTTGCTTTTTGCATTACATTATTTTTTAAAGCATTAAAAAGTTTGTTTTGGCCAAATTAACTTCCCTTGTATTTTCTTTTCTAGAAGAGATAACTACGTACATCAAGAAGTTGGTTTTCTAAATGCATAAAAAAGAATCAATGTTAAGAATTGGTTTAGCCCAAAATGACTTCTCAATGTAAAAAAGTAGTATTTGGGATTTTGGGTTCTTTCACTTGAGATAAAAAAAATAGAGAAACATTAATATTAAAAAGCCTCAAAGCCCTCCTCCCCACCCCAAACCTAACCCAAATAATAAACCGATACATAGGAACACAACCAGGCTATAAAGATGTTGTAAATTAAGAAGTATGAACACTTCTAAATAGTAGCGGTGTCATGTCAAATTACTATCCATGTCGGATACTACATGGACATTTCAAATACTTTTTATTGCATTTTATAATTTTTAAAACTTTTATACCAATAATGATCCGAATACCACAAAGTAGATAGCTTTCTGTATTTTATGTTTATAGTGGCTTGTGCTCATTTTTTAACATGAATTCTCTCGTGATTTAAAACTTTTATGTTAACCTTAGATTAACATTATATATTAGGTTATAGCTGTGGTGTCCTGTACTTTTCTAAATCTGCCATATTTTTGTCACTGTCCGTAACCCATGCTGCATCTGTACATCCTAGGTTTGAACAGTTTCATAAATGAAAATAAAGAGTAGCAAGCAAGTGATAAACTAACCTGGTCTAGTACGTTACCATGAGTGTCTTGAATCAGAGGTCGATAATCACCAAGAAAGAACTGCAAATATTTGCAGACGACATTAGTACCAAAACAGTAGCAAAGAGAAAATTATAATAGGATGATAATGTGTGTACCTGATCATATTTGGCATCTTTCTGGGACTCACCTTGACCTGTGCTTAATATATATAGTTGACCAACATCATCTGAAAGTATAATTGATGTCCCATCCCTATGTCATAAAGTAATCAACAAAACACAAAAGTGAACTGATTTAGGTAGTATATAATGAATATAAGAAACATTGCAGACCAATAAAACAAGGCTATAAAAAGGTCCACATAACATAGCTACATCCCTGTGTTTTTATAAATCAGAAAACAAGATCGAGTCCAACAAATCATGATGTCTTCACCAGTCAATGTTATTTAAATTTACTAGAAAACAGCTTTCAATGCCACACAGAATGATTCCAGCATCATATTGCAAATTGTAATCTGTATTGAGTACAGCAATGGCTTCAATTTCAACATGGCACTGATTTAAGTGGCAAAGACATTGGAAATTCAACAAGTCATCTTTATGCAAGCCACAAAATGATTCAAAAATTTATTTCAAGTATAGGGACCAAATTTTTAATTTAACCAATAATAAGTATTGATAGAATGGATTCTAAACAGATCACACAAAAGCCACATCCTCAGCAAACAAATTAACTGATATATAATCTCTAAAGTAATGTAAATTTAATGTTGAGGGATAAGAAATGATATTGAAAGTCACATAATAAAAATATGTTGCAAAAAATTATAGAGTACACAATTCTGTCTACGAGTATCTGAAATAATAACTGTAAACGATTATGATGAAATGAGAATAGCTGAGGGAAAAAAAAAACACAAATACGTAAAAACACTTATGCAAAACTAAAGTTCTGACCAAATTCACTCATTGTGTACTTACGGAGAAAACTTTCCATCCACCAACTTGAAACGTGATATCTCATATATTCGGATAGGCATGCCTTCCCATATCTAAAGTCAGAAAATATTAAAGTTATTTAAAATGTAGAGGAAAGCCGACAGAGAAGAGAGATAAAAGTTACTGGTGACTCACATCCCACACGATAGTTCGTCCATCATATCCAGCACTCATAGCTATCCGGGGATTGAAAGGATGAACATCCAGAACATATGTCTAAAATGCAAATAACCAAAGCAAGTTAAGCAAGATAGACCCAAGAAAAAATATTAAATATGCATCCAAAATTAGAAAGTTTTTCCCTTCAGTAATTGACTTAGGGCCAAGAGAAAAACTTTGCATATCATCAGAGAGAAAAGCAGTAAACAAAGCAAAAGAAAAGTGAACAAGCATGCAGAGACTAACCAAAGGTTGACAATAACTAAAATGGTTATAAAATCCCACATTGAAGGCAAAGTGACTTTCAGAACTACTGAAAATTTTCTTTCCTAATATTATAAACTTCAACATCAACAACTTTCTCTTATAAAATTAAAAACTAGTCAGCCACGTGTTAAAATGTTTGATCCATGCTATCCTTGCTCTTACAACTGAAATTTCTCCTAGAAAGTAGAAATAGCATACAGTTTCAGTATACTCTACAATATTTCAAGCCCATTGTTGATATGTTAAATCTTAATTGCTTAGACTTTCAGGTTAAGTGTTCTCCACTACTTAACAATGAGACAAAGATATCATAGCAACCTCGAATTCTTCTGTGAATACTTTTTTAATAGAAAATATATTGACATAGGTGAAGTGCAGAGACATGCTTCACAAGGTTGTCAAAGGAGTAAGGAACATTCATTCACATCTATACCAATAACAGGATATTCTCTACAGAGAATCAGAAATAGAAAACCAGAGCCCAACAACCAAACTACAAGTGAAGATGTTACAGTTCAGGGCCAACATGATATAAAAACTGGAAGAGAACAATTTTAGTTATTATTAATAAATTGAGTTGCATGACTACTTAAAATTAAGACTTTTCATATATCATGTAACATTCTACTTTTCAATTTGTTTCTTAGAAAAATTACTTGCGAGAAGGAAATTAGGTTCAAAGAAGGATGATAAGGGACCTTCCTACAAGAAGCAAACAAACAACCAAAAAAAAAGATGGTGCGGGTGGCAGAATATCAAGAGAGCTGTACAAACACTAAGTATATCAATTAAGAAATACCCCAAAAGAAACAGTGACCAAAAGCACACAAAGCAAAAATAGCTACTCTGTAATCTATCCTGTAAAGGTTCCCCCCACTTCCAAATAAAAAAGAAAAGTAATAAAAATAAGTCATGTGCTCCAACCATAATCACCAGAACTAAAAAAAACAGTTAGCTGTCAATAGATGAAATTATCAGGTTTAGGTAGAGAAAGAAGAAAAAAGTAAATAAAGACTTCGAATAACATTCTCTTGTGTACAATGATGTGATACAAAAGAAAGTTTTTAACCCATATTTAACTAGTATTGGACTCCTAATTCTAATCAAATCAGGAAATACCAAGAAATATGAAAAACAATCCTATGAGATCATCTAAGATATTCTAAAATATTTTAAAAGATACCGTACATAAATATAGTATGAGATATTTTCTAGACATTCTAACATCGCCCCTTAAGTTAAAGCTTATTGAGCATTAAGCTTGTTATAAATGACTTCTTAAAACAGAAAATAACAAGAAAACAAAGTAGACAACATAAAACAAGGCTGAAAAATAATCAAGGATGCTAGAGAAGTTGGAGAAATGAACTGCTGGAAAGATAGCTTAATGAGACAGAGAATGATCATCAGCCTAATAGGCTAGTTGGAATATTACATGACCAAAGAGACTTCACTGGAAAAAAGCTAAGCGGGAATTTCCTGGCAAGCAAATATACAGAGCAACAACGAACTACTCCATGATAAGCATATAGCATACTCATGTAACGCTTTGTATTCTAGGTGTTCAAGTTAGTTGGGTTTCTGTTGTAGTTAGTTATGACACTTGTATTGATGTAACCATCAGCTAGGTTTCAGCTTGTAATGCAACCTTGTAAATCAATCAATGAAATATCAATAAGACAATCATAATTATGATATACAACTACTGATTTCATTTTCTGTCTCTCTCTACAAACTGAGAAAAAACTCAGAAATGAGGCTTTAGGCATAATGACATAATGACATAATGACAAACACTAGCAGCCAAACAATGAGAAAGAATTCAAACCACATAATGCTGACCATAACACAGCACAAAGCAAATTGGCACCAAAACAACTCAAAAGTCCAACCAAAAAAGCAAACACTCAACAATGAGCCAAATGGCACAAACTAGAGATTAATCATCACGAAGAATGCCAAGAAACAGCCCAAACAACTCAAACATGATTTAGGTTACTAGTGAAAATAAGAAAATAAAGTATTTAGGCATCTTATATTTGATTTGGAGGATATTATCTTATAATATAGAGAAAACCATATCTCCTCTAATTTATTGTAATCAATCTTTTTCTTCTTATATAAACACTCATCCGTGTTGTGATCAGACACACGATTTCTCCTCCATGTTTTTGTTATTTCTCTTTTATTTTAACATGGTATCCAGAGCCTATTGAAAATTGTGCCTATCCGATGGGTCCACTGCCCTAAGCGAAATTTTGTTTAGTGAACCGTTTCTCTTTTCCAGTTCGCTGTTTACAATCACCTTTCTCTCCTTTCCAGCATGTTTTCCAGTGAGTGACCCCACCCTCAAACTAGTTTTTGGCTGATCTACACAACCCCGATGGTCGCGTAAATGTCTGACAACCCATGCACTCTCACATGCTGTTTTCCTCCAGCACAAACCGCATCTCCTAGTGGCACATGACGGCTCCATTTGACCTCTGGCTTCCAACGACGACCTCACCTGTATTGGACAACCCCACCCTTGTAGTTTTGACCTCATAAAACGTGACTTGGTGATTCTCCCTCTTTTTTCTCTCCAAACAAGAATTGTTTTCAGGTATTTTTTTGCGTGTTCATATGCTATTACATCCAGCATATCTATTTTGCTTCCCAAGGTAAAGCCTACCATCTTTTCCAACATGCTTGTGTCTATTGAGAAGAAGGATGGTTCTAACTACTTTACTTGGACCTCTGAAATTAGTTTGTGGGTTAGTGGATCAGGATATAAATATCATCTCACTACCTTCGTAGATTCCATAACGAAGCATCAGTAGTGGCAAAAAATTGATGTCCAACTTTTCAATGTTCTTAAATCAACAATTCACCCCTCGCTCAAACTGATTTTCAGGCCCTATGAAACCTGTGAATCAGTTTGGAGTGAGGCTCATGCCCTCTACACAAATGATACTCAATGCCTGTATAGCGTGTGTTAGGATCTGATGATGTTGATTGCTCTCTAACGTTCTAATGCACCTATGTCTGCTTATCTAGGTGGTGTTCATGTCGCTTTGCATGACTATAACGATCTCCTACCTCATGTAGCATCTAATCCAATTGAGGCAAAGAAGAAATTAGAAAATCAAAACATCTACTTTATGACCTTGGACTAGTATGGCTTACCCCCGAAATACTCTACCACGCATGATCAAATTCTTGCACCTTCTGCCCGTCTTCGCATTCCACCTAAATCTGCCACAAAATCCCTAACTTCCACTTCAAGCGATACTTCTGCCCTTCCCTCTCAAAGTGGAAATTTTGAACATTCATGCATACACTTCTATAACTCCAAGAGTAAGTATAAGTGTGACCATTGTCATTGTAATGGCCATACCATTGATCAGTGCTGGAAGTTGCATGCAAACCCCTTCATCCAACAAATACTGCTCAGACATCCACTCCTCATCCACATATGCTGTCTACATCGCCAATTGATCATCCTCGTATGACTCCTACTATCTGTGAGGAATTTCTTCATTGGTATGAAAGTCGAAAAACTCCCAACACTATTGCTATGGTAGCTCACACTGGTAACTTTTCTGCTTGTCTCTCTCAATCCCCTTCCCTGGGTCCTAGGATACCTAATTCTAGCGCATCTGACTACATCACTCGTAATTGTTCCCTTTTCTCTTCAATTACTACAAATGATTTTTTTACCTCCATTACCTTGTCAATGGTACTCAAACACAAGCCTTAGGCATTCGCATTACCTATCTACTTCTATCGCTTACTGTTTACTTTGTTCTTTATGTACCTGACTGCCTATTTAATTTACTATTTTTCATTTGTCTATCCTAATCCCATGACCTTATTCTCACTTTTACTAAACATTCTATGACCTTGCAGGAATGGATCTTGGGACAGATGATTGGTGTCAGATGTAAGTTGCATGGTCTATACTATATCTCTATTTCATCATTGATATGTGCATCAACTGTCTCTCCAATGATGGTTCATGCTCAACTAGGACATCTCAATTTGCTCAAATTGCAAAAGATGGTGTCAAGCCTCCATGACATGTTCAGTTTACATTGTGAGTCGTGTCAATTAGGAAAATACATTCGTCAATCATTTCCTAACAAAGACAATAAGTGAGTTGCATCTTCCTTTTCCTTAGTTCACTATGATGTTTGGGGTTCATCTCGTACTAAAACTGTGTCAAGTTTTCACTATTTGTTTCTTTATTTTTTTCGTTGTACATTGGTTAATGAAAAGTCAATCTAAATTATTTTTTATCTTTAGGAAGTTTTATAATGAAATAAAAACACAATTCAGTATACTTATTTGTCCTCTTTGCAGAGATAATGTTTGTAAATACTTGTCTCATCAATTTCAGCAATTTATGGCGTCCAAAGGGATTCTCCATCAAACATCTTGCCCTCATACACCTCAACAAAACAAAATGGTTGAAAAAAAGAACTGTCATCTCATTGAAACTACTTAAACCCTTCTCATCCATCATTATGTTTTTCATCGCTTTTTGGGTGTTGTCTTCAAGACTTACTACCTCGTTAATGATTAGGTTCCCTATTATATACTTTTTCCAAAGTCTCCTCTCTACAATCTTCCCTACATGTCTTTGGTTTTACCTATTTTGCTAACAATCTCACTTCAGATCGTGACAAACTCTCTCCTCACTTCTTTAAATGTGTCTTCTTAGGTTACCATCGTTCTCAAAAAGATCATCATTATTTCGCTCTTGATCATAACAAGTACTTTATCTTTATAAATGTCTCATTTTTTGAATTTGTCCATGTTGAGTTTGTCAATTCTGATCCTAACCTATGGAGTCCTACCTTTGCTAGTCCATCTATTCTTCTTCCTTTTTCCTCACCAGATGACTCTACTCCAACTAAGGATGATCTTTTAGCACCTTTGCCACCTCTTTAGGTGTATCAATGTCACCCTCAACCACTAGATGTTATGCCTCCTCCTCCAACTAATGAGATAGTAGAGTTCATACATGACTCTTTCTCAGTTCCATCTCCTACACCATATTAAGATCTACCTAATGACCTTCACTGGCTTATTGCTCTTCAAAAAGGTATACGTTCAACTCGTAACCCATCCCTTATCAAGTGAAGCATTATCACAAACAGAGTGGAGACAAACAATGATTGACGAAATGTGTACTCTCCAAACCAATGGCACATGGGAGTTGGTTCCTCTTTCCACTAGCAAATATGTTGTTGGGTGTTGTTGGTTATACACTCTTAAAGTTGATCCCGATAGTACCATTGATTTATATAAAGCTTATTTGGTTACAAAAGGATACACACAAGTCTATAGTCAGGACTACACTACTTTCTCTCTAGTTACTAAGATGGCTTATGTTAGACTCATCTTCTCAATAGTTGTCATTCGTCATTGGTCCCTTTTCCAACTTAATATTAAGAATGTCTTCCTTCATGATGATCTTGATGAAGTTTACATGGAGAAACCACTTGGGTTTGTTGCTCAGGGAGAGTTTTCTACTATAGTGTGTCGTCTTCGCAAGTCTTTATATGGGCTTAAACAGTCTCGAGCTTTGTTTGATCACTTTTGGGACGTTGTGCAACAATTTGAGATGACATGTAGTGAAGCTTATTATTATGTCTTCTATCATCATTCCTCTAAAGGATTCATCTATCTTATTGTCTATGTAGATAAAATTGTTATCATAGGCAATGATCAATATGGGATTTCTAGTCTAAAGTAGTATAATACTCACAAATTCTAAAATAAAGACCTTGGTAAACTTTGATATTTCCTAGGTATCAAAGTTGTTCAATATAAGGATGGATTAGTGATTTAATAGAGGAAATATGCTCTTGACATCCTAGAAAATACTGGCTTATTAAATTCAAAACCATTAGACACATTCATGAATCCGAATGTCAAATTGGTACCTAATCAAGGGGAGCCCTTCTCAAATCCTGGAAGATATAGGAGGTTGGTTGGGAAGTTGAACTATTTGATGTGACTTGTCCAAACATTATTTTTGTAGTGTGGTAAGTCAGTTTCTAAACTCACCTTGCCAAGAGCATTGGGAAGCAGTAACTCAAATCCTAAAATATATTAAGAATGCTTCCAGCAAAGGTCTCATTTGAAGATAAGGGGCATACCCAAATTATTGGATATTCAGATGTTGATCGGCTGGCTCACCCAATGATAGACATTCCACTTCAGGATATTGTGTTTTAGTTTGAGGCAACCTAGTATCCTAGAAAAGCAAAAAGCAAAATGTTGTAGCAAGCTCAAGTGCCGAAGCAGAATATAGGACCATAACATTAGTGATGTGTGAACTCATATGGCTGAAGCAGCTTCTCAAAGAACTCAAATTTGAAGAGAACTCACAAATGACCATCATATGTGACAATCAAGCAGCTTTACAGATTACTTCTAATCTTGTCTTCCAAGAAAAGACCAAGCACATTGAAGTTGACTATCATTTTATAAGAGAGAAACTTAAGTTTGGAGACATTATTACAAGCTTCATTAGTGATCAGTTAACAGACATTTTCACTAAGTTTGTTAGGGAACCAAGGATTAGTCAATTTGTAGCAAGTTAGGCACATTTGATCTGTATGCTCTAGCTTGAGAGGGAGCGTTGAAAATAAGAAAATAAAATATGATGTATTTTAGGAAATAAAGTATTTAGGCATATTACCTTTGATTTAGAAGTTATTATCTATGCTTTAGAAGAAATTATATCTCCTCTGATTTATTGTAATCAATCTCTTTCTGCTTATATAAACACTCATCCATGTTATGTTCAGATACACAATTTCTCCTCCATGTTTCTGTAATTTCTGTTTTGTTTTAAGAGTTATGAAGAGAGATTAAAGGTTAGTGAGTCAAACAAGACAGATGATGTCTGGAAAAATACACAGTAGAGGGGATGGGGAAAGACTAGCCGGACGTTAAGGCTGGATGAGACAGTACATCAAAGAAAGGCAGTGAGATAATGACAAGACAGGTTACAGAGAATGGCACTGGTCTAATCTTAAGTATTCTTGTTAATATTACATAGTTTACGTAGAGCAATAGACGAGGAGAGTATAAAGAGAAAAGAAAGGCTCTAAATAATATTCCCGTGTATAATAATAATAATAATAATAATGTGATACAAAAGAAAAGGCATTAACCCTTATTTACACTAATACCAGACTTCTAATGCTAATCAAATAAAGAAATCATTTAGGAAATACAATGAAATCAAGAAACTTCACTTAAGAGATCATCCAACATAGTCAAATATTTTTGAAGATACAATAAAGATATTAAAAGATGTCTTCTAGATGTTCTAACAGACCTTACATTCATTCCAAGTTTCCAAAGCCAATAAAATGAATACTTAAAACTTGATATGAAGAGGCCAGATAAACATAAAGTTCATAAAATAAAATATGTAAGTCTTTTCCAGATGTGCTAAGCATCTTTACAATGCAAAAGAAGTCTCCATTTGTATCTGAACTCTCGAAAACACTTACTTATAAATGTAAAATCATAAATAAAAAGACCAATTCTTTGAAACATTAATCAAATTAAACTGCAAGTCCTAAGCAATGTTTGAAACAAAAACTGAGAAACACAACACTCAGCATCATGTCATGCTTTTAAGTTAAACATCACCATAAAAAGCCTTAGAGAATCAGACATCATACAGTATTATTATTATATTTACAAAAGACAGTAAAATGTTACCAAAGAAGGAAAATAAACCAAAACCAATAAATTAAACACTTACAGATTCAGTATGCCCAGTCAATGAGTATACTAAGCTTCCATCAGATGCATTCCAAACACAAATTCTGCAGTCTGCAAGAATATCTTGCAATCAGATAAAATAACAATCTATTACCTTCAAAACCATGAAGGAAGAATACAATGGCTGTGGCATTATCTTGACATGTGCTTCAAGAGTGGCATGCATGATAACAAGTGCAAATCAATAATTAAGGGTCTGCTTAGTAAAGAAAATGTTTTTATGTTTGTATCACCAATCTCTATTACTAATTAGTAATTACAAAAGAGCCTCCTTATCATCATGTTTCATGTTTTTGTACATAAAAGGATGAAAACACCAATTGTTTTCACCTTTTCCTGTTCAAATCAAATATTTAAAAACAAAAAATAAATTGAAAACAATATGATACTTTTGCAATTATTTAATGAAAATACAAAATAAAAACAGAAAATGATGCCTCAAACCAAGCACACCCCAAGTAATAATAAAGTGCTTTATCATATTGCAATCATAAAGGCATATAAAAAATAATGTTGAATTGACCAATTAAAACACTCAAAATTGCTGATTGCCTTAGAAAGAATATCTAAAAGGTATAGATGAGAATCTAGACTAAAATACTGGCCTTGTTTGTTCTCTGTTATACTAAGACGATGAATTCCTTCCTCATGGTGACAGAAGCCCTCAAATATTATTCTGTAGACTAACTCTAAACATTCTTTTATAAAACTGAGTCTACTTATGCATAATTATTGTTCTTTAAAAAAAATCTACATAAATTTCTGTGCTAAATGGTCAAACAAAAAAAGAATAGATAGTATGCATAATTATTGTTCTTCAAAAAAAATCTACATAAATTTTAGTGCTAAATGGTCAAACAAAAAAAAGAATAGATAGGTAGATAACTAAATACAATGGAGCAAGTTTTAAAATCACTAGTGCCAACTTAAGTAAGGTTAGTTTTCTCTATTTTAATTGAACAATTACTAATAAACAAAAATAATAATATCACCCACGGTAACTTGTGTATAAAAATAAAAAATCAAAATGGTTACAAAGAAACAGAAGTAAAGAAAAGCAGAAAAGAAATATACAAGAAAAAATGAAAAAAGGGTAGTAAGACAAGAAAGAGAGTTGAAGACTAGATTTTGGTGAAAATGCTTGAGTGAAGAAGCACTTGGCAGAATCTCTATTTATGATCATTTAGATTGAATTAAATTTAAGAGCAATAAATATAACTCCCCAGGATAATGATACACCACTATACAAGAATCTGCCTTTTTAACTATCCTAGAATAATTCTCTAGGAATAGAAATAGTTTCCAATACTCCCCCTCATCTTGGAGCATATAAATTGAATGAGCCATGCTTAGAACAAATAAATTGAAATCCTAGCCACCTTATAGATTTTGTCAAGATGTCTACAAGCAGATCATTTGTGCTAACAGACTCAGTAATAATTTCTTTGGACAGAACCTTTACATGAACAAAGTGACAGTCAATTTCAATATGTTTGGTCCTTTCATGAAACATTGGATTAGAGGCAATAAGAAGGACTACTTCATTATCAAATAGCTTCATTGTTGAACTTCAAAAAACTTCAACTCATGAAGAAATTGTTTGATCCATACAACTTCACAGGTAGCTGTAGCTGTAAACATGGCCCAATATTCTGCTTTTGCACCAGATCGAGCAGCATTATGCTTCTTATGTTTCCATGAGACAATACTTCCACTAATGAATACACAGTATCTAGTAGTGCTGATCTATCAATTGGAGATCCAGCCCAATCAACATTAGATTACCCGGTAACTTAGGCATCCCCGTTATCTTCATATAACAATCCCGGTCCATGAGCCTTTTTAATATACTTGAGAACACAAACCACTGCAACCCACATAAGTATGTGCCTATGGGAAGCTTGCGCAAATTGACTAACTACTACTACTACAACTACAAAAGAAATGTTAGGCCTCTTAATTGTGAGATAAATAAGTTTCTTCAATATCCCTCTAGATTTTACTAAGGTTCCCCTTGATAAGCCGTCAATTTTTTATTTGGGTTTATTGGACTATCAATAGGCCTACTATTTGTCGTACTTGTTTCCTACAGAATGTCTAGAACATACTTTCTTTGTGAAATAGCAATGCCATTTTTTGATTGAGCAAGTTCAAAACCACCAATGTACTTCACACTACCGAGATCTTTTGTTTGAACTTTGAAAGTGAGCACATGCTTTTCCAAATGAGAAAGTTTAGTAGAATCATTCCCTGGAATAACTATATCATCAACATATACTACAAGGTAAACAAATTTACCAAGTATGACAATAAAAGACAGAATGATCTACGTCATTACATTGTAGCCCAAAATTCTGCACAAACATACTGAATTTCCCAAACCAAGCACGTTGAAGTTTGAAAACCAATCCATTTTTTTTTCAAAGGAAAAATGTAAGACACAAGTTTTTTTGCCACTAGTGCCTCAAAGTTATGTGTCACTCATTCTACTAATAGTCAAAATTCATGGATAATCAATTTCGTGCTTCTGATCACATTTCTGATAATGGTTAGTTATTCCCCTCCTAAAATTCCTCATCTCATTACCTTAGCAAATGGATCTAAGGCTCTTGCTAAAGCAATTGATCATGTTTTCCTTTCTCCTTCATTAAACTTAAAATATGTTCTTTTTATCCCTAATCGTCGTTTTAATTTTAGCTCAGTTAATTAACTCATTTGTTTAGTGACATTGGATTCCAATTCCTTTGTCATACAAGAATGTGGTACAGGTTGAATAATTGGCATAGAACATGAATCATGAGGCCTTTATATAGAATCAATTTCTTCTATGTCTTGTGCTTCCGATTTTACATCTCCAAATTTGTCAAAATTAAAGCAAATGGTTCCAGGTATTGAAAAAGTACAAGTGTTACACTGTGAATCATAAAAGATCATTTTAACTCTCTTGATGAACAGAGGAGACACAACAAGTCAACAACTAGTAATGAGTCGTGAATGACCAGTAATTGCAAATGCAAAACATTGAATTGTGCAGGTGCACAGTGGATGTGTAGCACAGAAGATGAACAGTGTGTGGTAAACAGTACAGTGTAGATGATTACGGATGGCAGTAGACAGCGCCAGAAACTTTATCAGAAGAGGAGACAGGCAGAGTGGGATTGAACCCACTTTGATACCAAGTTGAAGACTAGATTTTGGTGAAAATACTTGAGTGAAGAAGCAGTCAAGAACATCTCTATTTATAATCATTCAGATTGAATTACATTTAAGAGCAAGAATTCGAAAAAGTAACTCCATAGGATAATGACAAGCAACCATACATGAAAATGCCTTTTTAACTATTCTAGACATAAAATCCCTAGTTCCCTGGGAATAGAAACAATTTCCAACCAAGGGAAACAAAACCAACTTACCCATAATAGCTGCAAGGACAAAGCGGTTGTCAAGGCTCCAAACAATCATATTTACACCACGTGGAGTTGGTAGAATTCTCTGTCGAGGACCACCTCTTTGAGGTTGAGGAGGCATAGGTGGAGGTGGAACTCTCAGATGATATGCTCGTGTCCAGCGGCCACTTTTTCCCTAAATGAAATAAATTTGACAAATTGAAATATAAAGTATCACTCATTATCCAATAACCATTAACTTTTCCAGTTTGAATAACAAAGTTGGCCAACAACTCTCACTTTCTCTTAAAGAGAGAGATATAACATTTGTAGAAGGAAATTATATATGTTGAAGACTTACATGTGACCTGCGTGATTTAGGAATCCATATAATAGCACTCCCATCACGAGAGCAGGTAACTATGTTGTCATGATTCAACCTGGAATAAAATATAGCCATTTAGATATTAGATCATATTAAAAGCCCAGACAATTGGGAATATGATTTCTTGCTATGAGAAGCAAAGGAGGGTGCCAAGAGTTAGATCATTTAAGAAGCTACTTCTAATTCCCAAACACACCAGGAATTTTTAAATTTGGGAATATTTTCCTCCTTCCAAGTTTCTGCTGTGGAAAACCGAGATGCTACTGCACATCCACTGCAAAGGAGTGACAGACATCAGCATGCAAAAATTTCATCTATCAATGATCACAACATACTGAAACACACTAACCTGAATTGCACATAATTCACATCATTTTCATGCCCAGATAGCACATCAATCTCATGATTTGGTTGGTCAGTGTCATCCATACTAAGTTTACAAGCATTCCACACCTGCAAAACTTTTTTAATTTAAAAAATTGTAAAGCTGCAAATCTTTTTGAACAAATTTAGGGCATGTATGGTTTTCATCATTTTACATTCACCAGAGATGCATTTAGATGTTACCGATATGTCTGATTACAGATGGATAATCTTGTATACCGAAAAGGATCAAACACCTCTAACTAGATTCAGAGTAAATATCAGGGTCCAAAAAAGCACCTAATAGCCAACTGAATGCATTGTTAGCATTTGACAGCCTAATGAAAATGGCTAGTGACCATGTCTACATGATCAGAAAATGGTTAAATCCTAGAAGGTCAACACTAACAGACAGGCATTAACAAGTATTTGATAAATTGGGACCAGGGATGAACTAACACTAGTCAACAGGCGGTGATGTTCATTGGACATTAACATAGATTTCCTATAGAAAGCCTGCACAGGGATGAAGAAAGACATTTTTATTTATAGAAAAGGAACCTTCTTCTGCCTCTGAGAGGTGGATTTTTCCTCAAACCGTCACAATTCACAAACTCACACCAGAAGATCAACAGGAAGGGGAAAGGACAAAAATGTAAAAACCAAAAACAGATGGTTAGTTTCCACAAAGCAAATAGAACCTACATTTACCTTCAGTTGAAGATTACAAAGTTATTTATGCATGTCTGCTAACTACAGATAAGTAGTTGGAAACACACATACCCTAGCAAGATTGTCAGAGCTACCAGTTACAAAAACAGTTCCATTAGCATTAAATGCACAGCAAAAAATCTGATGGCTCTGTGGTGAAGTACTTGATGATGGGCCATTGCTCTTCCCTAAAGCCAATAAGGTATTCCAAATTAGTTATTTTCACCAATAAATCAATCAATCATAGTTCACAAAAGAATCAACTAACCAATTACAGAATCAGAAGGCCTTGGAACATATAATCTTGGACTTGACTGGGTATACCTTGCATCCCATATCCTACAAGTTCCGTCATCAGAGGAACTGCAAAGTAAACAAAACATCGCCAAGTTAATTTATAACAGAAAACCAGGAATGCCTAAGGGTGAGGATCATCCACATAAATCATGCCAGAAGATTAAATGCACACAATAGCAAGACCATGTTGCCTGAAGCTGAAAGGGAAATTTTCAGTGTCATAATCACACAGCATAGCATCAGTTCAAGGCATCATTAAAAGAAATCAAAGGATCATTTCAACCAATTGATGGACAAACCCAACTCAAATGAATGATCTTTCTCAAAAACCAATCGAAGTAACAGGTGAATTTATACTAAATGTAGCCTTTATTCACTTAATATTTCATAAACAATTATTAAGACCTAAAATAAAAGGAAAAATAAGAAAGATTCCATCAAGAATTTGATAGAAACAAATACAAAGACACAATTACAAACTTCACTGTATGAAATAATAGCTGGATGATATATATAGTTCATATATTTGCCTGTTTATTGCTCTGTAAAAGCTTGTGTTATTTCAACTATAGTAATCAATAGCAGATAACAGCGCAAAGCGACAGTGATAGTGAGATGATCCATATTTTACTTTTTTTGGTTGTGTACCTAGTTTGGAATTTTTTAAGATATATATAGTTCATATTATATAACAACATATGTATTTGTTTAATAATATTTATATTTTTTTTTACTTATTATATATTTCTTATTAATATGTTATTTAGAAATTTTTATCATTATTATTATTTAATATATCTTATTATATATTATGCTTTATTTAATTTTAATTACTATCATTATTTAATTTATTATATCATATATTATGCTTTATTTTTAGTTTTTATTATTATATAATTTATTATATTATAAACTATGCCTTAAATAGTTTTCTATATCTTATAATACTATTATATTTTTTTTATTATATTTGTTAGTTTATTATATTATATGTTATGTTTTACATTAAAAAAACTATTGGACTCGAATTGAGGCCCAACAAATCACAACAGAACCCCCACTATGGAAGAAAACACAGATGGAAGATGGGAGGTCAGTAGCAGCAACGAGGTAATGGAGGCTTTTCTGGGGACAGCAAATTTCGCAGAGCCTTGCCCAGCAACACTGGAGGTTGCAAAGGATTGTCCAGCAACAGTGCAAAGAAAGGAATGGCTGTGAAGCCCACAGATTGACATGATTTGTCCCACAAATGGCACTGCAACGGCCAAGCAATCCACAATGAGTGCCTTAGGAGCGTCAAGGGGCAACTTCACAGCAAACTTTGACTACTATGATTTCAGCAAACTTTGTATATTTAGAATATGATTAAATATACCTCAAGACTGAATTCGCACCTTCAATATTACTACATATTTGTAAATATAATAATGAAACTATTGCATTTGCTGACATGACATGCATCTACATTACTGGGAATAAGATTATATTATCAACTCCTTATCTTTATTTATTGAAGAAAAGACTTACGATAAAAGCTGGTATACAGCATTCGGTCTGGGACTAAATGCTATGGCTGTAACAGCTCCAGTATGTCCCCGCAAAACTGATATTGGCAAGCCATCTGGCAAGCGCCACTGTGAAAATCAAATAGTCAAACATAATGTACCCAAAAAAGCCTGGGGAGAATGGATAAACAAAAAAACAAGAAACTAGCTTAGTCCATGAAAGCTTACAACTCGAATGACACAGTCATTTGATGAAGATGCAACTAAAGCATTGTTTGAACTCACAGCCAAGTCAGTGATGTCCCCCTATTAAAAATTGGATATAGTTTAATCTAATGGCCAACAAATATTAAGGCAATGCAAATCTATACAAACAGAAGAATACAAATATTTACAGTACAAGAACAGACTCACATCATGTCCACGGCAACTGGCCAAACAATAGGCAGTTTCCATTGACCAAATTTTTACAAGTCGATCATCTGAACCAGTAATCACATATCTTCCTGACCGATCAAATATAGCTGTAGAACACACATTACGCTAAACTCAGTTGCATGACAAGACACAGCATGCCTCCAAAAACAAAGAAGAATTCAATGGAATACTCATAGTAAGACAGGGCAGAATGAATTTATCCAATCTTGGAAAGGTACAGTAATTGAGTTCATTGAAAATATCCTACATATTTGGACGGAGGAAAAAAAACAGCATCTCCTATCTGTTATTTTAGAGCAGTTTATTGTTTTTTTTGGTAAGCCCGCCTGATTTTGTTACTCTCACCTATGGGACCTATTAGAGTATAGTTTTACTCTCTGATTAGTTTTGTATAACTTCTGGATTACAGTAGACAGCTGTTGCTTTCGGTAGTTAGTTTCTTGACAGCTGTACTGTACTCTGTAACTAACTCTCAGTTAATTACAGGTGGTTAGTCTTTAGGTGCTTCATCTGTACAGCTATATACAGCTGATCATTCACTGTTTGTAATTGAGAATTCATTTTTCCAGAATACAAAATCTTTCTTCTAAACTTTCTCTCAAACCTTGATAGGACCCTACAATACTGCAGAGAAGTTTAACTTGCCTTTATTGCTTTTGTGATAATTATTTTGTTTTCCTCTTAATTTTTTCCCTCGTGAAGTTTCTTTACTTCCAACAAGTGGATAATGGAGCTTTGATTAATCTTGATTATATAGGATAGCCAGGATTTTAGGAGGGAAGTACCTCTACTTTCAATTAGTGTCTCATACCTCCCACTCAGCTGATATGGGAATTACACTACTCCACCAATCATCTTATTTTTAAAAAAAGTGTTGCCAATATTAATATTAAGTAATAGGGCCCTCCCAATAATGTGTCTACTATAACCATTAAAGGGAAAAAAAGGAAACAACAATTCTCATTTAAACAAGTGTACTACTAAGTTACATAAATAGGTCTAAACATGTGCTTGAGTAATTAGTACTGTGTGGAATAACCTACCACAATAGACAGCATTGCGGTGTCCTCTTAACCTCTTGATATTTTGCATCTTTTGTACCATGGTAGAAGGTTTTGCAATGGCATAACATGCAGCACGTATAGATGGTGCACGGTGGTGTCTTGGGAAACCACCCCCAATTTCCCTCAAATTAATTCCATGAACCTGATTGGCTTTCATATGAGGCCAGCGCATATGAGGAGGCGGCCGTTTGACTTCTTTCATTTTATCCCTGTCATCTGTAGTAGAGAAGGAATATAATAATGACAGATAGAGAAAGGCAGAGCTAGTTCAATTGAAAGGCATAGTTAACAAGGACAACTTTTTTTATAAACAAAGAATTTATCGAGAAAGGAGAGACACAAAAGAAAAAGGATGAGAAACCTCAGAAACTAAACCAAGAATGAAAGGGAAGAGAAAGAAAAAAGAAAATGGCACATGGATTGCAGTAGCCAAACCCACCCCCATAAAAAGACCAATAGCAGAACACAAAGAAGCTAAAAAGAAAAGGAACACAACACATGTAATTCAGCAGGCTAGCAGCCGATATCTCTAGAGATCTACCTGGCCCCCTCCCCCCCCCCCACAAAATAAAAAGACCAATAGCAGAACACCACAAAGAAGCTAGGTGAACTACTCAATCAATCACAAATAAGCTCAAGAGGCAATACTCAATCAATAAAATTTCTAGCATTTATTTCCAACCATATACACCAAACAACTGCAAATCAAGAACAGCCCCAAAGCCTTTTAGCATCTTTTGGTGCCAAAATCTCCAAAATAAACAGGTAGTATCTTCTGGAGATCCTTGGCACAAACCCAATTTTCACCAAAAAAAAACCAAGCAAATTACTCCACAGAAGGCAATTTTTATTTGCTCCATAATTAACAATCAGTAAATTCATGATACATTATGAGAATTTTCACAGCAATCCAAAGTGTTAAAAGTTAATAATAATTAAAGTACAGATAAAGAATACGTACAGCTAAGAAGTGAAAATGAACCGCTTCCTAGAAGTGTAGGTACATCAGCTGCATTTGGAGCATTTCCAAGATTCATACCCAGTGATGGGGAGGCCGTATTTAATAACAATTGCTTCAAAAGCTTTACCAAGTGATCCTTTTCAACATGGGGATACCTGTATAATAATTAATTACAACATCAATGAAAATATTATACAGGTAAGGGATGCATAAAGGAGGATACCTGTATAATAATTAATTATAAATCAATAAAAATCACAAAGGAGATGGGATACATAGAAATACCTCTCTACTAACATATTGTAATTTAAAGGGAATGATAGACCATCATCGTCTTTGTCTCCACTACATGCTCCTGTCCTTGAATACCAAGCATGATACCTTCTAGGCAAAAGTTGATGCTCAAGAAGCTCATTCCAAAACTGTAAATAAGTTTTATGACATGGCCCAGCAGAAAGAAAGTGCATAATGAGAAAATAAACTTCCCTAAGGTCAATATCCACATCCATCTTATGATTTTGATTTGCCTCATCAAGCTCAGCTTTCTTAGGCACCTTGCAGGAAAAGCTCAAATGTTTCAAATTAACAGAAGGTGCATTGCCAGAAGGAGCGTACTTCTGCAAAGCCATATTCCTGTAAAGCATTAAAGGAACAAATAAAGCACTAATCTTAAAATTTGTCCCTATAGTTATGAAAAATAGAAATAATAAATTAAAAGACAATAACTGAGGAAATCATTAAATAGAAGATAACAAACAGCAAATGGCCAACAAAGAATACAAGATAAAACAAAAGTAACACTTTTTTTTGCTTACTTGTTTCCCGTGATTCCACTATCCCAAGAAAAACAATGATAATTATCACCCTTCCATTCCATCATACCTTCATCCAAAACAACTACACAAATTTTAATTCTATCTCAAAATTAAGCAATTGAGCAAGAGACAGGAGTAAGTAGCATTTAAAACCACCAGCCCCCTGTCTACAACTAACATCCTTAACAATATAGTAGTATTATAACCAAGGGCTTCCCAATGCACAAGGCTCCCAAGGGCAGTCACCTTACCCCCTCAAGCAGATCGGCTGCTGTCAAGATTTGAACCCACAAACTACAACTCACAAGGAAAAACCCTTACCTTGAAAGAAGGCTCACCCACAATATAGTAATAACATTAGAAAAACAAAAACAATGTTTTAAATGAAAATGAGGGTTATCCTCAGCCCCAAGACTAATAACAATGTGATTCAGAAGAAGGGTTCATGGCCAGAAGAGAGTAATCTCCATCAGAGACAGAAACTGCCTTGCTGAAAGTGATAAGAGAACAAATGAAACCAAATGTCACAGCTAAAAAGCAAGACAGTCACAAAGCACTCATATGACCCAAGTATTCATCTCCTTAGAACTCACAAATTTGGAGTTCTCTTAGATGTTTCAAGCTGGAAGATGTAATGAAATGAGAGGACAGTCAGAATTGGTTATCTGGAGTTTGGAGGAAGGGAATAGAAGAGTTCCTTGTTATTTCTTATATTTACAGTGGCATCTTTCTCCATTCTCTAGCATGGTATCAGGTATTTATAGGGTCACACCAAGGACAGATGCTTCATTGGGATCTATTAGGTGCATCACTATCATGCATTCAATGTATAGCAATAGGAAAGCATGTAATGACATTCTACTCTTGGCACAATCTCTGCAGCACCTGCATAAGGTGACAAAGCACAGTGACCATAGTTTGTGATAGGGATGGTCAGCATTCTATTTTATTGATGATTTCATGTCAGTAAGCATGGTGGTAGGTAAAGTTGATAGTAACAGGTTGAAGAAAATAAACAAGCTACTATAAAATGATCAGGCGCATAACGTGTGTTGTGCCTTGCTAGCAGCAGGGACTCTCATCTAATGATCTGTTTGCTCAAGGGAGGCATACTTCACCCCAAATCCTACCACACAACACAACACAGTAAATAGATCCCATGTGTCATTGGGTAAGACCCCTCTATTTGATTTGACTTCGAGGAAAGCAGAGTGCTGTCCTTGCCTCGCATTCCAATCAACACGTCTTCTGCACCAAGGTGTAGGTCCTTAACATCTAACTCAAAAAAATAAAAAAATTTGGAAACCGAGTCTAAAATCTGCTAAAGTGTTTGTCTAAAGAAATGTCTCCATTCGAGTTTAGACTTTTGCTAATGGCATTGGCGTAATAATGAAATAAGTATGCATCAAAAAACGGGACAGTATATTTTCCCCCACTTTTCTCGTACTTTCATTTCTCAACTACCAACTGTTTATAATGTATCACCTAAAATTGTCAAAACATCCTTCACAGTATGTGATTTAGCCATCAGAAAATATAATAAAGAAATCAACCACCATTGAGAGTAATCACTTTCAATGAAATTGCAAATGAACTTCTCTTAAAGCCATAAGAAAATCAATCACAGTATGAAGAAGATCTCCAGATTCTGTAATCTCTATTTACTTTCAAAGAGATGAACCACCAAGTACATTCATATAAAACTTTTCATTTGGTAGGTACTCCAACCCTTCTGGCCATTGTCCACTCTACATCCCTCTTTTCCCACTCCACATTCATATAAAGGTTGCATACAGCTACCCTCACCAAACCCCACTAGATGGGCGCCTCATGCAATGAATTGCCTTTTATCCCCCTTCTAGCATGCCTACATTATATGTCTTGCAAATGACAATGCTCCAGCCACATAACAGTAAAGTCTCAATTGTCTGCTAACATACAACCTAAAGCTATTAGACCTTCAAATACTTAGGTTAAAAACAGAAAACATCACCCAATTACATGGTTTCCCATTAATCCACAACATTTCTCAAAAGAAAACCTATTCAGCCTTCACACACCAGGATCTAAACATAGAACATGAGAAAGGATCAGCACAGCACACACATAACATTTAAGCCCCAAAATGTCTGCCCTCCCTGTGTTCACACTCTAAAACTGCTCAAACAAAAGCAAAGGCAAAGGATAACAAAAGATTTGCAGCATTAGGCGTAAAATGCACTAATAAAACAATTCTCCCATGAATAAACTCAAATTCCATTCACCATCCATCAAACTGAAAATCCAAACAGCAGAGTAATTAAAATCCAAAAAGAGAACTTACAAATGAGAGGCAGATTCAACCAGAGAAGCACTCTCCAAAACTCTCATCTACATCTCTAAAACCCTGACACTCCACAGAATCCATCACACATTCCTCTGCTCCATTAAAAAAAAACCCTAAATTCAATTAGCCAAACATTCACCACCACACAAACCAACCACAACACGCAGTATAAACGGCCACAGAAAACCAATCAAACAAAATCTAACACACGCAAAACACAACACCAATCCCTGAAAAATCAAGAAACAAAAAATTCCAAATTGTAAAATAAAATAAACAATTTAAATTCAAACAAGTTTCATCAATGGGATTGAGTCCACATAAGGATAAGAAAAACCGGGTTGCGCTTGGTTCCTGTACCTTGAGAGGTTGGAGGTGTGAAATTCGAAAAAGAGTAACGGTGCCCTGGGCCAGTCGAAATTCCGCAGAACGCGTCGAGTGTGAACCACGCGCTACAATGCGAATTTAGATTCAACGAGGGAGCTCTATGCTGTGCTATGCGTACAGTTTTTTCAGTGTCTTATGATAATAAGTAATGTGGAGAGGCACAGAAAAAGAACGGAGAGAAGAAAGGAGAGAGAGGAGAAAAAATGAAAGAAGGAAAGGGATTGAACCAAACGATGCGTTTTATGCCTTTCGGTACCGTCTCGTGCCCTGGGCGAAAGAGTAAATATTTCAATAAAATAACTTTTTTGCGGTATGCGCGAGTCTGTCTGTGGGTATTTTGGAACAACTCGTACTTAAAACGATGTCGTTTTCTGTTCATGGGGTTTGCAAAATTTATTTTTTAATTTCTATTTTTTTAAAAAAATATTATTACTGGCAGGTCTTTGTTTTCTGTTCATAGAATTTACAAAATTTAATTTTTTATTTTTTATTTTTTAAAACTTTTTTCTTCTTTTCTTGAGACAATATTATTGTTGTAGGTCTTTTGTATTGGTACAAAATTAACAAAGTCATAGAATACAAATTTTCTCGATTCAGAAAGAAAAAATATATTAAAGTTTCAATAAGATATTAAAAAAGAAAAAAAGAAAAACTTGACAGGAAATACTGACTTTTTTTATTGACTTATTTACAATTATAAATTCGGTTAATAACTAACTCAAAAGTTTTCATCCTCCAAGTCTGACAGAACAGTGTATCTGATTATAACTCTAGTTCTTATTTTAAATCTGCATTACACAAGGGACACACTTGATTAATGAACTACATATTTTTATTTTATTTTAAATATTTAAAAGTTACATGAAAGAATTATGTTTAAATTTAAAAAATATTTAAGTTGTATTAAATTTAACTGTTTATATAATTTTGAAATGTAAAATAATAAAATAATGCAATTATTGTATAACAATATTATAATAAAACTATAAATTTAAAAAAAAACATTTGTTTAACTTTTTAATTGTAACTTTTATGATGCTTTAGTGTTTGAGAAAGTTGTTTATAAAAAATAAAAATAATAAATCATTAGAATTTAGGATAAATAATTGTTTAAATTTCTTATTTGTTAATAGTTTAACCCAAAGTTAATATAAAAGGTCATTTACAAAAAAGTAAATTTTAAGAAATAATTAAATTAAGGTGCTTATGTGAAAAAATATATAAAGATTAAGGATCAATTAAAATAAAATTAAAATTTTAAATATTTATTCTAAAAAAAGTAAAATTTATGAAATAATTAGGATAAAATTAAAGTTTAAGGTGTCTAATTATAAATAAAACCAAAATTTAAAGGGTTAAATGCTATCTTTTCTAAAAAAAAAATAATTAAATTAGATTAAAATTATTAAAAATAAATATTATTTAAAATACATTAATTATTATTTTGATATCCAATAGACAATTTATATTTTATTATTTTTTATAAAATAAATAGTTATATGTGTTAAAAAAATATCAAATATCAAATTTTCTAACATAGCTATTTGTTTCCTTAACATAACTCTACGATATTAAATAATCAGAAAAGTATATTAATTCTAATAAATACTTAGAGTAATATTTTATACAAATATTTCAATCATAAATCTATTAAAAATTTCAAATAATATTATGATATTATATCTCATAAGTATATTAAGATTAATATAAAATTAAAATAAAGTAAATATTACAAAATTATAATTAAATTATATATTTCAAAGAAAATAATAATATAATATGATATGTGTAATTATAGTAGTGTATGGGCTAATATTATTTTTAATTTCTAAAAAAAAATTATGTAAATAAATACTTTTAATTATTTTAATTATTCAAAATATGATATATTTTATATTATATAATGAATATTATTATACGGGTAATTTTTATATTAACTATGTATGATATAAATATTCATATAATTTTAAAAGATTTTAACATAATATAAATATTAAAATCAAAGAATATATATCATTATCAATATATTTTACAATAAAAATAAATTTATGTTGAATGAAATTTTATTTAAATTAATTATAAATGTTATATTTTTTAATTAATTTAAATATTAAGTATAACTATAAGTTTAAACATTTTCAATAATATAAATTTTAAATCACATTTCTATTATTATTAGATATTATAAAATGATTAAATATTTTATATTAAATTTAGTATTTCACTCAAATTTAACTATTATTACAATTTATAAATATGAATGCATTAATAACTCAAATACTAATATTAATATTAATGTTAATAATAAAGTATAAAATAAATTAAATAAAAAGCAGACTATTTAAATCAAATACTAATTAAAATAATTGTTTGAACAAACTATTACTTTTATTTTTTTCGAGGAATTAACTTAAAACAATTCATAAATACATAAAATAAAACAGTTTATTAGGTACATATGTTATAAAATAATATAATACATGAAATAGTATTAAAATATTATATATTTGTATTATATAATAAAAATAAGTATACACATATGTTTTATATTTTTTTTATCTATGGTATAAATATTCATATAATTTAAAATAAGTTTCTCATTTTAAAATAATATAATTGTTGAAATTATATATAAATATATATTATCACTAATATAATTATTAGGGAAAATATTTTTATACTTAATACATTTATTTTAAGTAAATGAAATATCTTAATATATATTATATTTATGCACATGAATTTGATAATTTAACCCCCAACTACATGCTTAACGATTATGGTTGTTTATCCATCACAATACATGTAGTTTGTTATTTGATAAAAATTTGAAGTGTCTTATTTTATTTTTTTACTATTAGTGGGTAAAGTTTATGTTTGCATGCCTAGTAACAATTACTATAGTTTAGTGACACCTACTTATAGATTTTTTTTTATTAACCAAAATATACAAGCATGCAAATGATAAGAGATCAAATTAAAACTAGATGTCAATAAGTGTAAATGTGTTAGAATGTGTAAGAGGTTTATTCCCATAATAAGTCGCCATCATATTCTTCATTTAGGTGTTTGTTTCTTTAATTATTTGAAAGTAATAATGAGTTTCTCTAACAATGTTGACAATTTTAAATTTATATGTATTGTAAGGTTTATAATTGATTGACCTTTTAATGGCGTTCCTTAGTATGTTAGAATGTCATGCTAATGACTGTACAAATGAATTGACGAAAAAAGTTTAAATTAATTACATGCACAAATGTTATAAGTTTTTATTGTACTTTTTGTGTTTCAGGTTTACTATAATGCATTGATGATTGAAAGTCTTGTCATTTCATAATTGGTATTGGAGTAAACATAAATGGAGTTATATTAGGTTGTTCTGATTTAATCTCTTAAATATCCGTCTTGTGTATTTTGTATTGTCTCTTCATCGTGATACTAAGCAATATACAAAATGTTTGACTATCAATATTTCATTCACTCATTTTATTTCTTAAGCGTATTGTGAACATCACAAAGTACTTTAATGCTTTTATTATGAATTATGTGAATTTTATGATTTTTCTTAATTTTGTGTTTTGTCCTTTTTTACATTATTGAAATTAAATTTTGTGATTTGTTAGATGCACATGATTCATGTTTTTCATGTGTACTATGTGTCTAGTTCAAAGTGAATTATGTTAAGTTTTAATTATTTTAAACACAATATAAGTTTGAAAGTGTTGGAAACCCTTAAGAATGTAAATTGTGTAGAAACTACAAAATTGTGATTATTTATCTAGCAACATTGGCTAAGAAAGTCATGTTTGGTTTAGTGAGGTAGTTGAAGGAGTCTTGATTCACAGAGTTTTTCAACCGACTTAAATGTTTGAAATAGCCTCAAGTTAAATGTCTCCATAAGAAATGTAAACCTATGTGTTTGTTAATTAATGACTTTGGTCCCACCCAAAAATAAAGTTTATAACCCAAGTCATGGTCATTTTAGTAGGCAAAGGTCAAGCGTCATATTTAGGTAATATTTTCGTGTTTTTTTTATAATTTTAGGTGTAGCGGTCAAACTAAGATTTTAGGTTTTAAGAATAAGCAAACAAGTTTTAGATTACATAAACATCTAAAGTTGTATCAAATTATCCAACAAATGTGATATAACTTTTATATACGTATGATGTTTTTTATTAATTGATTTCATACTGGAGTGCATGACATCAACATATTTTCTCAAATGTGTATAACATGTTTTAGGAAAGACTCAAACATATGAAAGAAATAACAAAATAACAAAACGAAACAAAGAAACCCAACAACATAAAAACAATTATGCCAAATTCAATATCAATAAAAACAACAACTATCATTAGAAAATATAAGAAAACACGTATACCTTTTTAGGCCTTGAAATGGTTTAATCCAAAAAAAAAAAAAGGTGAATCTTATTTTTTACGTGTTTCAAATTAAGATTTTGTAACACTTAATATATATTTTTTTTTTTGTATCTCTCTATTTTTATCATAACATTGAGATTGAAGAGGAGAATACGTGTATGTTTATCTTATAATTTTATTTCATACCATTTTTTTCATCATTAATGGTCGTTAACTGTTTATATATATACACACAAGTTTTTTTTTATAAATTATCTATAATATTTTTTGTATATTATTTTATTATAACTGTTCTTTTGAATGCAAAAAATCTTACATTACATTCAAGTGAATTTAAAAACTTGAGATTTAATCTTCCTTCAATATTTTTGTTATCTATTATCTTTTATTTTCAAAACTTGAAATAATCGTAAAAATGTAAATAATATCAATTTGTACTTTAAAACAATAAAATATTATTTTATCTAACAATAACTAAAATTAAAGTTGTATAATAAATATGTAGTAAAACTTCATCATTATTTTTTTTCTCTGTACATTATTTTTACAAGACATGACATTTTTTAAAAATATAAATTTATTTCTAAATCATTGTATAAATTTATATTTTATTCAATATATTTTAAATCATTTTTATTTAAAAATTATTAGTATGCCTTTAATTAGACAAAGAAACAATTTGAATAAAAAAGTTGTAAGGTTAATTAGATTGAAGTGAATGTGTGTACATGTTCATTTGATTTTTTTCCACACCAAAAAAAATAAAATTGAATTAAATGTATACCTACATATTTTTATTTAATGGAGTTAAGAAATCAATAATAGATTTGAAATTAAGCAAACATGGGTATATCAAATTTTAAAAAATAAATATGATTAAATGAAAAAAGATTGACACATTTGAAATATATCCAAGACAGATTTACTCAAATACAATTGAATAAAATAAATATAACTCAACAAACAAAAATTATATAAAAACATGAACATGTCATTCTTTTATGATTCCATTTTTTAATAGATGTATTTGAAACTAAAAAATATAATTAACAATCAATATTTTGAAATTTAAGATGCCAAATAATTTAAAACATTTAAAATAATATTTAAAATTTATATAAACAAACATATAAAATATAATTTTTTGTCATTTTTATCGATAATACATCATTTTAGGTAATTTTATATATATCAATTAATCTGGCCTTTAATTTCACTTGACAATTTAATCAACGAATTTATTCACTATTCCCTGTTTTTTTAGATAACAACGCCAAAAAGTTCAAGAGCTATCATTTAAAAAAAATTTGAAAGAAATAAATACGAATATATCAAATAGTTTTGGGCCTTAAAATAGTCCGGTCCAAAGAAAGGAGGAACCGAGCCCAATCCTCAAGTGTTCCAAGTTAGGGTTTCATGGCTCCATAGTTATGTATAACGAAAACCCTACATTATTCTTCTTTTTAGTCGTAGAAGGCTGAGAGGGAGAGGAGAGGGAGAGGAGAGGGAGAGGAGAGGGAGTGTGTGTGTTCACCGTTTATCACCTTCTCTCAGAAAAAAATGGTTACATTCAGGGTGCGTAAAATTCACAGCATTCGGTGTTCGATTTCGTTTTCCTTTGGTAATGATTTTTAGGAGGTGATGTTTCTTTTGTGCTTTGTAGTTTCACCAGTACCAGGTTGTTGGGAGGGCTCTTCCTACGGAAGCAGATCAGCACCCGAAGATTTACCGCATGAAGCTCTGGGCCACCAACGAGGTTCGCGCCAAGTCCAAGTTCTGGTAAACTCATTTGTCTCTTGTATATTCTTTGATAATGTTTTTTTTTTTCTGAGATCTTTGATGTAATGTTTTTCCTCTCGATGTATGGTTTTTATAGATTCCAGCAATCGCGGTTAATTGTCTCTGTTTTTTAATTTTGTATTTTAGGTTTTAGGTTTTTATTGTTGATTTTTTTTTTTTTGCTTTCAATTAGGTATTTTCTGAGGAAACTAAAGAAGGTCAAGAAGAGCAATGGTCAAGTACTTGCTATCAATGAGGTACAATCTACTTTATACATTGGTTTACTATGTTTTATTTTGTCTATATAATTTATTTTTGCTGATTGTTGACAATATGTTCTGAGAAGTTGAAAACTATAGTAAAAATGATCGATTTCATAGCAAATGGTTGCAATTTAAATTTCTTATGTTGAGGATTGTGTTGGATGATGTTCAATGGTATAAAGGTAAATTGCGATCTATGCTATTTGCTCGATGTTGCTGTTATTATTGTGCAGTGTAACTGACAGAATAGTTTAAGAAAACTACGATTGAGGAAAATGGCATGTATAGTTACTAGAAAGATTTCATGTACGTAACTTTATGTATAATAAGATTAAAGTCATCAATTTTTTGTCAACAATGTGGAATGCACAAGTGCTGCAAAATTTACCCGTGAAGTATTTTTTTTGTTGGACTATGACGGTGGTTTCTTGATGTTCCGCCCACCCTATTATGCTCAAGCTAAAGGTCTTTGTATGTAATTTTTTTAAATAAATTACTTCAAATTATTAGTGACCTAGGTTTTATATTTTGCTTTGATGTCCGACTGTTATTAGGTTGCACCAAAATTGCATAGCCTGTTTGATGTTTTCATATAAGGAATTGTTTTTATAGATTTTGAGTTGACCATGGTTTAGCTTAAAAGATTGTTTGTTGTATATGACTTCATTCAAGTTAGCTTATACTTGAATTGTTTTTTTCACTTCTGGTTAGCCTAACCTGCAGAAAAAAAGTAATCTTCAATGGAAGTGTTTTTATTTTTTTCTGAATTAAGTACTTTCAGTGACACTTTTGTTATACACTTCTCTGTTGAATTCATGTCTAACGTAGAAATCTCATAATATTTAGAGTGGATGCTTGTTTTGCCCTATCAATAATCTGTTGAATTAGTTTGTGTCATGACATATATTTAATGGGACATCCTGGTATATATGGCAAAGCCGTGTCTGGATGTGCAGTTTATTTCAATAAGCATTCTGTTGGCAATTTATGGAGGATTTATTGTGTTTAATTTATACATACATGTAATGTAATTTACCCACTCTAAATATTTTACAGATTTTTGAGAAAAACCCAACCAAGATTAAGAACTATGGGATATGGTTGCGGTATCAGAGTAGGACCGGTTATCACAACATGTACAAGGAGTACCGTGACACTACTCTAAACGGTGCAGTCGAGCAGATGTACAATGAGATGGCTTCTCGTCACAGGGTGAGGTGCCCTTGCATCCAAATTATCAAGACTGCAACCATCCCAGCTAAGCTTTGCAAGAGGGAGAGCACCAAGCAATTCCATAATTCCAAAATCAAGTTCCCATTGGTTTTCAAGAAAGTTAGGCCACCATCTAGGAAGCTCAAGACTACATATAAGGCCAAAAAGCCTAACTTGTTTATGTAATGTGGTTGATGAATGAGTTACAAAATTAAGAATGCAAAATATTTACATATATTTTCATAAATAAATAAATTAGAGTTTTTCAATTAAAATTAAACTTTTTGAAATAATGTTGTTTGGTAACAATGCAGTAGCAACAAGTTATTACAAGATGTACTATAAATAAATGGGTTCTATTTGGAGCTTGGAACATACTAATTTGGGCTTGAAAGAGTTGAAAAAAAGTTTTACAGTGAAAGCGAATTAGCCTTTTTTTGTGTGTGCTACAAAGATAAAAGACGAAGCACACATACTGGACCTAACAGAACAATAAACAAACAAACAAATAAAAGTTTTTCTAAAAATCATACATAAAATTTAAGGTATATAAATAGTTTGGAGCATCAATATTAGTTGGAATTTTTTTTAACTTAGAGAAAAATTCTAAATTAATTATGATTATTTTTTTTTCATTATTTACTAATTTCATGTTCAGATAAGTTTATAATTATTCTATAGTTAATTTGTAACCAAGTTTTTACTATAATTAGCTATAGATTAATTATTATTTTATTATAACTAATTTTAAATTTTTTGTAGTGTTGAATGTTTAAATTATAATAAAAGCTAAATAGAAATTAGTTTTTCATTTTTAAACATATTTTGAGCTCAAGAAATATTTAAACTTTCGTCGTAAGTTTTATATCAGACAAAGTCGACCAGGCAAAAACATTTTAATAATTAAATTACATTAATTAAAGGCTATTTTAAGCTATACGA
Organism: Pachyrhizus erosus; assembly: GCA_026544285.1. NCBI lineage: Eukaryota > Viridiplantae > Streptophyta > Magnoliopsida > Fabales > Fabaceae > Pachyrhizus > Pachyrhizus erosus. Next base: position 4,640 of record JAMLFT010000070.1, on the reverse strand, counting down.
TCCTTCAATCATTTATGCACAAAATAATCACAAGTCACATTCATTTTTGGATAATGTTAATAAGTATTTTGAAGATGTTGGCTATGTTAGAATATAGACGTTAATTGACTCATAAATAAAATTTGGTGTAGTTATTACAAGTTTTAATTTTACATTATTGATGTTTAATGGAGGAGTAAAATTAAAGGGAAAAATACATTTTTGAGTTTTATGAAGGGACTCTTATCTTGTCTATACAAAGTTTGTGGTGTTTCATTGATTCATATATTTTTAGAAAGATTAAGGTTAGAAGATTTTTCTTATTATCTTTCTCTTGTTTGTTAATAGAATTATGAGGACAAGTGTTTGTTATCTTTACATGTAATAACAATGATTGTAAATGAAAATATTCTTATGTATTATATTATTTATATTTTTTTGGTTTAAGAGTGTTTTTATTTTTATTTTTATAAAAAAATCAATGATAAAATAATGAATATATCATGTATTCATCATAAGAGAACCTATCTTGTAATCTTGTTATTCAAGTTGATTTTAATATGGTGTTTTTATTCTTTATAAGCCAATTTAAATTTATGCACATGCAATATTCCTTTTACATGAATTTAATTATAGACACACACACAAAATTGATAAATCAATATATTAGTTCATTTAAAATAAATTCTTCATGTCAAAATTGTGCGATTCTTTTCTTTATATATATTTTATATGGATTTAAGAATTTATTGCAAAGTTGTAGTATATCAATCAATGAATGACTTAAGACATAAATTATTATTTATAAATTTGAAAATCAGTAACAGTTACTTTGAGTTTTGCAATTGGTGAATGGTGACATTACATTTTGGGACTTTAATTTGATTTGTAAAATTAGTTATTGTATTATTATAATTCATAGGAAAAGTTTGTTATGGGTTTAAAGTTTAAACTCAATAAGATAATTAGAATTTAATTGTGTTCTAATTGACAAAACTTTATCATTCAATTAAATGCAAATGTGAGTTTTTACTTTTTTTTGCTTTGTTTCAAATAATGGATTGTTTTGAACATCAATTAGATAATTTATAACATGCATAATTTTATTAAGGTTAATTTATGTATATCTAGTGTATGTGTATAATTGTTTCAATTGTGTCAAATTATCATGTTAATTAAAATTTTGGAGCTTTAAGCTTTTTGAATAGTTTCATTCAGTATAAAAAACAATAAGAAATCATTGAATTTCTATTAGGGTCATAAATCACAATAGTGTCAAAATGAACTAACTTGAGGTTAAAAATAAAGTGAATTACTTGTGTTTTAATGTTGACTACTTAAAGATGTAATGTCATATTATTTGTTTTCACTTAAAACATTTACATTATTTACTTGAAATAACAACATAATGGTGCAATTATAACTAATCATTTTGGTGGCTTTTGATTTTTATACCAAGTCATATACTATAACATGTTTTTCATTAGTAAAATTAATATTAATGTGTTTAAATTATTTTTCTATTTAGTTTAAGCATATGAATTAAAATTAATGATAAATAGTTTATACCTTTTTATTTATTAAAAAATATTTGTATAATTTATTATTCTAAGTGATCATTATAATTTAATTAATTAAAGATGTTCTAGCTAATCAATAATTAATTAAAATATTGCATTTCTTCCTTTATGTTTACGACACTTGCAACTTTTGAATTTACATGACTACTATAGTTCAATTAGGATAATATATATTTTGAATTATTATATGTTTAAAAATTAAGGATTACATGTTTGGGAGTGCCTATAACATCTTAAGCAATGTGATAAAGAAATTTTTTTAAGTCCCATAAGAAAATAATAATTAATAAAGATAAAATATCATAATATTTCTACTCATAGGCATGATTATTATGGTTCTTGTGCATAAAGTTTGTAAATTTTTTGTATGATTTGCACCTTTTCTCATAAGAATGTTTGAATTTATTTGTTCAATTTTCATTAGTAGCAATAATATATATAATCCTTATATTGCAAACCTTATAACATTCTTAAAAAATCCAACTAAGTTGTTCATGCAATACATAAGTTGTTAACTAAGTAGTGTACATATTTGTTAAATTATTATAATGAAAAAGTTATTTTTATATAAGAGTGTGAGGATTAAATCTAGACCATATAATGATATATGGATGATCAAGATTTCGTACCATGTGATCATTTATAAAGTCATGATTTTATTAAAAACTTACATAATTTTTTTTAAGGAAACTATAGTTATGATATTTCATTCTAAATCAAGGTTTGAATACAATTGAGAATAAAATCATAAACTTAGATACAAGTATTAAATCGTGATGCCCTAGCAAAAGTATGAGTAACATGATTAACTTGTCTCCTAACAAAACTCACCTTAGAGTTTGAAATTTGTAAAAGACTTATTCTACAACTAATGACCTTTTACTCTTTTCCTAGACATAAAATTCATTATTTGTTCTCTTCAATTCACAATTCTATTAAATTTCTCAATTATAACTGGATAGGGAGGATCACATAATTAGGTGATTAATCTAAAGACAAGTAATAAACACTATAACAAAAATTTATTGAATGAGAAAAATGTAAAAATTACATAAAATTAAAATTCAATTACATTAACTTCCAACGAAGGAGAATTTAAGCTATTGATAGCCATGTGGGAAAGAACTAATGAAGATATAAGGCTTAAAGAGTTCTTTAGCATAAAAGTTGCAACACTCTAGGTTTCCCCTTTAAAAAACCTTTTTCTCTCTTGAAATTTATGTCTATTTTTATCATTTATTGGACCTTTTAAATGCATTAGTCACAAGGCTTGACAAGTAGACTTACTTAAGCAAGCCAAAAACAAGTCTGCTTAAGCGAAGATAGTGACCTTTAGACTTAGTTGGCTTAAGTGATAAAAGTTGTCCCACTTAATCTAAGGTAGTGAAACATTTGGTCAACAGGACAAATTGGCTTAAGTAGCCAAAAATGACTCACTTAACCAATTGTAGTGAGACTTCATGGCCTTTAGAATGAACTGCTTAAGCTAAGACAATGACTCAAAAATCCTCAAAGATCCATCGATAATTATTTAAATCATCTCTCTAAATTTTCCTTCAAAGTGATTTCTAAAAAACTAAACATAAATAAATGAAGATCAAATTAAAAGAGCACAAAAGTTTAAATTTCTAAATAACAAAAACATTTATTTAAACATTAATCAAATTAAGCATAGACAAGATTTAAAAGCATAAGAAGTAGGCAATAATTACACCACATATACTACAAAATACAAGTATAGGGGACAATCATCACACCTTTATCATCCATGCCTACTAGTGGCAAGTTATTTAATTTGGATTTCAACTTTAGGACTACATAATCCCCGAGTTTTTCCTAGCTCTGTTTAAAATTTGATCTAGCCTTCATCTTTGCATTGGTTCATGTCATGTAACCACACTCTAAGTGAGATGCCTAAATTAATTTTCTTCTTATTTTTAACCTTACTTTCCTTTTATTAATTTTCAATACTGACCAATAAGCAAATGCATGAGCAATGATATTACTTAAGCTTGTGATTATCATGCCACATTTTAACTAATTAAACTACTTATGGAATCATTTTTTTTCTTATGTGGCTTATTGAATTGATTTAAGATAAATAAATATATAAATTATGTGAAATTTCTTTGATTAAATGTGAGAATGTGCTTAAATGAGAATAGATATTAGACTAATATGGTCCATATAATAAAAAAAGAAAACATTCTTATGAGTTGAAAACCTTATAATTTTTTTTTTTGTATATAATGACAACAATGATTTTTCAATCTAGGACCTTGTACAAGCTATCCTAACTTCCAGTACTAAATCGACATTAATGGGTTGAAAATCTTATAATCAAATTGATAGTTGAAGAGGTTTTGAAGGAAGAATTTAATAAGAAATGTAGAGGTTAAAACTTTTCTTTAATTTTTTTAGTTGAACCCTTCAATCAATTCATTACTATGCTGATTGTTTTAATAATAGTTTTGTCATATATTAGCCATTAGGTTTTCATAATTTGTGACATTATGTCTTTTGTGACTTTGAGTAAATTACTTTGTAGAAGAAAAAAAGATTTTTTCTCTCTAAATAACATGGTGATTTGAGGAAGCAATGAGAGCGATAACTTTATTAAACCTTTTGTGTAGAATATGTAAATGGAGTTGATATCAAATCAATTTCGTTACTAGATTTAACTAGGTTGATGAAAAAAATAACATTGTATAACACATTACACACATATTTAGCTAAGATAAATTTCTTAGAAGATAAATGACTAATAGAAATTCTAAAAATAAGGTAAAAGACTAAAAGTAAATTTTAGTCATTTTTTCATTCTCCTTCTCCTAATACATGCAGGGATGTAATAAAAATTTAATTTATGAGTACTCATCTAATTTCATTTCGATTATAATAGAAAAAATCTGCTTTGATCGAAGATAAGGGTGAGTTTGGATTTTTCTTGACTTAGAAAAATAGGATTGATTTTGGGTTTGGGTATGAACTACCTATCTCATCCCCGCCTTGCTATAAATATTTTTAATTATTAAGTAAAATAATATTCATTTTATATATAATTTTATTTTTATATTATAT
>JAMLFT010000069.1:0-62821 GCA_026544285.1 Pachyrhizus erosus | reverse complement strand
AGATTTTTATATTTTTAACCAATTAAAATTTATTTAAATATGATTTTGAAATTATCATTAAAAATTTAATAATTTTTAATTAAATAAAAATTTATAATTAAATGATTATATATATATATATATTCAAATTAAATTCAATCTTTCGTAAGTTGACATTTTTCTTTAACTCGTTTTAGAATTAAAACATTATTATTTTTTAATAAGGTTTAAATAATCTTTTAATTTTTATAAAATAAAATATTTTTTATTTTAATTTTTTAATATTTTTTTATTCTTTTAAAAATTTAAAAATTTTAATTTTAGTATCTACTTTTAAATAATAACATTAACTAATATCATAAAAATAATTTTGATAATTCAGTAACCTATCATATTTTTAAAAATTTTGATAAGATAGTTATATGTATTTTTTTTTAGTAATTTGTGTTTTAAATTTTTATTTATTTAAATAATTAATAATGTTAAACTACTTAAAAAAATATTTAAAAATATAATTTTAACAAAAAAAAATGACATGTGACTCTTCAATTAAATTTTTTAATGATTAACGTGATTTTTACATTATCATTTAATATTTCTTACAAATAAAAAATAAAAATAAAAAAGTATTTTAAAAAACTAAAATTAAAACACAAATATTTAAAGAAGTAAAATTAAATTTTTTCTATTTTTTAGAAATCAAAATTTTATTTAAGTCTTTTAATAATGTTTCACTTTTTTCCAGGCATGTATAAATACTTTTTATTTCTTTAAAACGAAAAGAATATAGCAATAGGCGATGACATATATAGCCATGAAACAAGATGACAACTTGAATTGAATTGTCCCTTGGCAATATACCACAAAGGAAATTAATCATGAGAAAGTCCAACGCTCCAACATCATGTATTGTATTTGTTGGCTAAAAACTACAAAGGATTCTATAAGAGTGAGATCGCAATTTCACATTTATGAATAACGCAGTTAGAAATTAATGTCACAACTCACTTCACTCCAAACCACATTAATGACTTTACACTTCTTCCTCATAGAAATTGGGTAATATTTACTATCAAACACTACACATACCATGCCGAGGGGGTGTTGCGCGCTTTTCCATTCATGCATGGTGGGACACAAATTACATTTGTGTATGTAGTGGATGGGAGAACATAATAGCATTCACATGGAGATGTTCCTATGTGTGAACGAATGGTACTTTATCGTTCCTTCCATTACAAATAACATATATATACTAAAAAAATATGTCACACTGTAAACTCTAATTATTCATTCACTCTTGTGCGCCATATGTTATTGCTATGGCATGCCGTTGCGGTGACTAATTTGTAAACGCATGCACATGCTTTCTCTCTCTGTCACAACTTAATAACAACAAGGAATGGACACGCGAAAGCGAAGTCAGAAAATAGCTCTGACTTTGAACTTCTTTTACTACCTTGGAATCCACAACTTAATCACTGCCTCCATTTTTATGCATCTTTATCTCCTTCCACCTGGAACATGGTTCATGAGTGTGTCGTCTGTGAACATAATTGCTTAAAAGTTAAGAAGAGTGGAAGATCAAGCTTGACTTCACAAGAAATAAATGCCATTGCCATGTATATTTAAGTAATGAATAAAGTCTAACAGTTCTCACCTTTGCATTTCCCATCAGCATCCCTTTGTGCTAGTTCTCTTGCGTATATATTAAACCCATAGGTTGCTATATATCTAGCTCTAAGCCCGTAGTACTATAGTAGACTAGTTCTTATATTTTTCACTTCATTCGTTTGAGCTAGCTAGCTAGTTAGCTAGCTCCATTATGTTTTACATTCACTTCTCTACTAGGCCATTGTTCTTGTGGTAGGTATACCACTATCAGAATTATTTCTCTCTTCCACACACAAAAAAATGCTTTGATTTCATGCTTCTCTGTGTGTTATTTTTATATGGCTTTCATGTTTTCATACCTTACCCGTTTATCATTTTTTAAATTTCCACACTTTATTTTTTTTCGGCGAGCACAGTACTTATATACTCTCTTGTTGCATCGCATTCTTTCATATCATACACTCTGAATTTGTTCTGAAGAGCTTCTTTAGTTTTCTTGGAGCTTAGTAAGATTGTGAAGCAATTCTCTGCCTCATTTTGTTTTTCTGTTTATAGTACACACGTGGTCGAGTTGCAAATTTCTTTGCTACCCTTATTGCTAATAGCAAGGTTGACAGATTTATAATCCAGTCACAGGTAATCTTTTAACCAATTTACTGATCCAAATAAGATTTGATACACATTTCCAAAACAAAAATACAATCATTTTTTAGGAAAATATATAAGAATATAATTTTCGTCTACTTAGTTTTGAACATTTATTTTTGCAGTAAAGTTGCTTTATCGATCCATCCTCAAATTATTTATGCACTTTGATTAATATGAAACGTTAAGTTTCATACATATGCCACCCACTTATTCTATTATACTTATCCTAACTCAACCCTATATAATTACACTTTGTGTTTGATTGCTATTATTAGCCTAGTGCTATATATATATATATATATATATATCCCATATGTTATGGCATTTATTTAAAAAAACAGTTTGAATCTTCTACAAGGCGTTGTAGTTACGTATATGTGATATGGCACTTGCGATCCCTATCATGGCTATAATCATTTGCTTGCCTGATTTGGTGCCACTTGGGATAACGAATTAAAGAGCTAACTTGTGTATTCCCAAATATTTCAAGTCTAGGCTAGGTATATCTGTTGCTTGCCTTCTAAATCTTAGTTAGATTTCAATGCATATGCGGGGTATATATTGCGAGACTTAGGAGCAAAGAATATGTGGTACCATCTGTTGTCTTGTGTGTGTTAAGTACTGTTATCTTTTGCTGCTTCATCATCAAATATTATCACACAAGCCAAATCAAGATCAGGCCCATAGGTGCGGGGTAAATGGACACTTAAAATTAGATTTCTAACTTTTGAAAATAAATTCTTAATTAACCCATAATTTGTCTTAGTGTTTAAGCTTGATGCCTGATGGACCATCACGAATCATTATATATATTTTTAATCTTTGTTTCCAAGGAAAGAGAGCATGATTAATATAAGGCAATTTGAAGGCGAAGATAAATAGCATTTACGGATCAAATCAGTAAACAAATATCTATCAACATTTTACATTTTCATCTCGTTTTTTACTATAAAATTTTAATAATTCTTAGCATAAAGAAATTAAAAAAGAAGTATTTATTCTCTGTTACATAGGCACAAAAACTGTTCAAATTAATTAAGAAAAAGAGATATAATATTTATGTAACACTCTTTTCTCTTGAAGTCTCTCGTGATATATATCACGTTACCAGTCTTATGTATCACTTCTCTCTCTTATTTGTAAAATAGAAATAAAGTTGTATAATTTTGATGGATAAATACAGTTTCTCTTGAGAAAACAATAACTTGTTAACTAGATGCGCAAAATTAATAAACAAAATAAAAAGGAAAAAAAGAGGAATTTATTCTATAACTATTTCATTTAATTGTAACATACAGACATAGATATATGTATATCGACCACCCGGTCAATCCAATGGAAACAGCGGATGTGGCTGTTGGACCTTGGCTTACGTAGAACCCATCATGCATGCGTAGCGAACAATGCAACTTCTAATCCTGCAGAGCTTTCCATCTTCAAGGAAATATAGATGGCTTTTACTAACTATTTGATCCTACCATTAATTTTTTTTTAATTGAATATGCTAGAAGCTAGATAGAAGTAGTGGAGCGAGAAGCTCCACAATAGTTAAAGTTTTGCCCATTACGCTTATTATGTACAGGCACTTAAACAGTGATGTTTTAGCTAAGTACCCTATAATTAGTATGTACCCAAAACCAATCTATAAAGCAGCCACTATTTCCACAAATCAATTGGACAGCTGGAGTTTGATGTTGGGGCATTTTCCTGAGGCACCACTATCTCTTGTTTGTCCAAATGTCTGAACTGTACATTGCTATTGTCCGTGCCTTGAAAGATATTGACTGTGGTGTTTGAGTAGGTATTGTCTTTGGATGCATCTTGACTAAGTTGTGAAGCAACGAACTTGTCAAGCACTCGCCAATCAGTTACTTGATCCGCTGCTTGTTGATTGGAGTTGTTGTTGCCATACGTTGCCTTAAAGTTTTGCTGAACAAGCTGTTCTTCTTGTATGAGTGATGAGGGAAGCATAGTAGAAGAGTGGTTTACATGATCTAGAACATATGCTGCCATGGGATTAGGGGTTATGGCAGAAGCAGATTGAAGCAGTTTTGGGCTCTCTAGAAGTGGAAGCTGGAGAAAGTGGTCACGAGGCAATTGATATGGCAAATCTAGCTCTTTCTTGCAAGGATATGGTAGCTGGTAGACCAAATTAGATTGAGAGGTTTGCTTTGGTGAGTCCAAGTCTTGCATGAAAGAGACTTGGTCATCATACCAACAGGGGGAGTCGTGCTCACTCACTTTACGCATGGTTGTTACTCTCTTCTTGAATACTCTACACACAACCCATCCTTCTTCCTGCTTCACCCATACAAAATTGAAAGAGTCCACGTGAAGGACAAAACCATAGTTAGTTTATGCATGAGGGTATGTTGAGAAACTCACCAAAAATAAAGTAATGCATATACCTAACTCATTACCAAAGCTAATTAATACAAGTTAACCAATAAGGAATAAAGATGAACTCTACTATAAATGCAACATGCGTACGTGATGTTCTTTCCTTTTATTGTTAGATTAATGATTCCCAATATAATAGCATTTAACTTGCTTGCTGATCGTTCGAGCCTTTGCACAGTTGATTGTCTATATTAAATTTCCAGTAATTTCATCGGAGAGCTTGTGACTTGCTCGAACTGAACGTGGGGCGATGTTCAAAACTGAAGATTAATAAAAGGCTTATTTATATTTTGATGAGTCTGATTTTTCACATCAATTTTTATTACACTTTCTTGTGCACTCCCTATAAAAAATTGATTTTATATCATTCAAGACTTTTGGCAAAGTTCTATCTTTCATCCAACCACTGATAACTAATTAAATTCAGGCATATACATCACATATAACATTAGGAAACAGTTTTCCTTTAAAAGCATATGAATTGAGAAATTATAACTTGCCTGTGGAGTGCCATTTTCATCTGTTTCAAGCCGATACTCGTGCATTATCCAATCTGACTTTTGTCCATTTGGAGCTCGACCTTTATAAAAGACTAAGGTTTTCCTCATGCCTATCAGATCATGTTTGGAATAGATTGCCTTGTCTCTTCCAGTTGCTTTCCAAAACCCTGCTGCAGTTGCTCTATTTGTGCGAGTTCCAGTTGGATACTTCTTATCTTTATGGCTAAAGAAATACCATTCATTCTGTTCTTCTGTTCCTATTCTGCAAATATCTTTAAATTTAAAACGGAAAGGAAAAAAAAAATGAAGAAGTTAACAATATATCTTTCACCCATAAAACTTCCCCTCTTGAATTTAATTAGATGCTATATAAGAACTCGATCAGTACTACCTTGAAGATCCCATGGCTCTATTTTGTAGAGGTCAACATCTTTTATGACATCTAGGTCAATTCTCCTTGAAGCAACTTTCTTCCTAAGGTAGTAATCAACAAGTTCTTCATCCGTTGGATGGAACCTAAAACCGGGGGGCACATGTGTAAAAGTGTTCATGGTCTCCCACTCTTAAGTCCTGCAAATTAAATTGGATCATTTAAGATACTTTCGTGCTATCCTTTGTAATTTACTAGCTTGACCAAATTTAAATATCAGTATGATAGAGAATATGATAAAGTAAACTTGGCTTTTTATCATAATTGTTCTACAAGTTAATTTTACCAGTACACTACATATATACAAACAAATATTTTGCCATATTAAAGAAATAAACAAGCAACAGGAAAGTTATTAATAGTTTGCAAAAATTTAACTACTTAATACATGGAAAAATATACCTACTTTTTTTAACATCAAGATTTACTATTAGAGGCTTGGACCTCCACCAAATATATCTGCCCACCCGGTCACTTGAGCTATTCCATATTGGCAGAGACAAATGACTGTTCTCTTGCACTTTGATTAGGCAAATTTGATCATTATATTGAAATTTTTACCCTTCGTGAATAATTAAGAAAAATATATGGCATTGTTCTGTTCATGTTCTTTCTTTTTTGTTTAATAATGTTTTCCCTAAACGCTTTGACAGTAAACATGATTAGAGTGAGTTAAAAGTAGTTTTCCACTCATAAATTTTAACATTTAATAGTAACTTTTGAAAATTAGGGGATGAGGTTACCGTACAGACAAATAAGCTCAACTTTTATGCATAACTTTGCTTGACGGTAATGACTTTAGAAGAAAAACTAAATATAAACACGAGGGTTTAAATCCGAAATATAAATATTTATTAACCCAAATTTTCACAGCCGAGGATTAATCTAAAACCTATTTTTTTTAGAATTTATATTATTTTATACTTTTTTTTACAGCTCATTTTTTTGTCTCTTCGTATCTTTCTCATGTGTAGTAAGAATAGTTGTATAAATTAAAAATACATCTTTAATTTCTCCAAAAGAAAGGTAGGAAAAGAATTAATGGTATACTTAGATTACCATACATCTCATCAAAATGTAAATATATAATGCGTTGATAATATTAAAGATTATAGATCAGATAGTGAATATATTAGAAAAGAAGAATAAAATTGCTAATATATATGGAGAAAAAGCATGACCATCATTATGCGTGTGAAATGTTCACATAGTCAACACACATGCGATAAGAGACATGCACAAGACTTACTAGTACTAGATGAATACAAGTGATTGTCACTCATTGTGATTGCCACTAATATATGACCCATGCTTATAAAGGGATAAAGTTCATGAACCTTCTTATAATGTCTAACAGTATGCTTAAGCTTAACCAATATCATATAGAAAAGAGCCTCCCTGGGGGTCGGGGTGCAAACTAAATGAAAAAGCCCTTTAAATTTGATCACTTGAAGGATTAATTTGTTGAGTTTAAGATCTGAAAAGTGAAAAGTCTCCATTTCTATATCTTATAACAAATTGCTCATATCGATGATTTAGAAGAAAGGATCCCCCGGGTAAGGTGGTTCAGTCTTCATAGACAAATAAGCAAAGAAAATTAAAAAAAAAGAAATTAGACAGAAAGTGTAAGAGAGCTCACGAATCAAGCAAAAGCAGTCTTCACAGATCTGGGTACGGTGGTTCAGTCACAAATCTTCCTCCAAAAATGAGTTGGTATTTATATAAACTGAGATGAAAGTGGTGGTATGTCTCAACTAATGAACTCCAACAAATATAGTGGAAGCTGCTAAATCAGACAAAGATTTTCAACGACAATAAAAGTACTAAAAAAAGGTGCAAACAGTAACAAACACAAGTCCTCGGGAATAGAAAGCGTCAACTTTTTCTGTTTACTTTTTGTTCTCTCACAAGTAACAACCTGTGTTTTACTTGTGGGATTAGATCCCGAGGAAAAAGCATAAAAAAGGAACAGAAAGCGGCAACGTCTGAGGATCAGTTAACGCTGGAAACGTTTCTCTTGGGTTTCAGGCAAAGTAGGGTTAAATAGGAAGGAAAAAAAAAAAACCTACTGATATGTATGATTCTCTTTGGTTTCTGGCAAACAAACAATATATGGTATATATCACGAACAAAGCCTCACTGTCGGTTGAGCTGAATTGGTGGGAAAGGTTTATGAGTGAGAGAGAGGGATAAAAGGTGGCGAAAAAATGGCAGAGGTAGAGGCGCAAGGAAACGGTTCTCTAGTGGTGCCTCTACCCGCAACTGAAAGAGACCCAACCAACAACGAGTAAAGAAGAAAGAGAAGTTATAATTTTCTCTCAGAAGGGTCTCTTTCTATGTATCTATCGTAAGTGTAGAGAGGAAAGTGAAACGGTGAAGGGCAGAGAGGAACTAATAACAGCAGAGACGAATCACAAATGACCAATCTTAAAGGGCTAGCTGCCACAACGCAAGGCACTAAAAAGAGTAAACAAAATTCGTATAGGGGAATTAGTGGTGACGTAATGGAACAGCCAACCCTTCTCTCTCTGGATCGCTAGCAGCTAGCTTTTACAAAAAAGGCATACCCTCACACACAACACAAATGAGGCATGGTGGCCCCTCTTGGCCCCCACCTTCATTCTTAGTCCCTACCATTTCCACCACCTTCGATTCTCAATTGTAATTAAATTGTCATGATGGCCTTGGAAGTGACACTGGATCTCATGGATGTTCTACGGGACATTTGGCCCTCATATATGCCAAATCTTTAAAAGCTATCCAGGCGCTAGGCTAATGGTTTCTCTTCCTGTCCCTTTCTTCTTAATTCTCTGCATCACTAGAGATGGTTGTTTGGCTTATAATTAGGCTAATGATACAATTCTTGCAGGCCTTGCATTAATCTCAAATTACTAGTTAGAACCTATATATATATGTGTGTATGTATTCATTCATTCACCTGATTAATTCCAAACTTGTTCCCTCACAACAATTGGAGGGTTGTTCCTTTAATAATTATATCACAGTAAATGTCGATAACTTAATATTGTCTTTAAGGATATAACTGTTTCATTTGTCTTGAGCGAGACAAAAGAAAAGAATAAATTAATTGTTTGAAGCAAAGATTTTCTTCTCGGATCCGATTAAGTAACATTATACAACTCTTCGTCTTAGTAACTAACATTTATAAAATATGTACTTCATAGACTTATTATCCCACCTTTGATTCGTGCACTAACTAAACCCGATTGAATTGGTAAAATATATGTACAGCTCATGATGTATTTGAAAAAAAGAACATTAAATTTAAATCTAGAAAATATTATTCTATGTTTCTAAACATGAGTTATTGTTACAAACGGAGGTTTGAAATACATTAATAAATTTATGTCCTTGGAATTGAATTCCCAATTGATAAGTACTCCTGTATGTTGAGTTTTCATCTCTCCATAAAAGTTTTCAAGTATGCATCTATTAGCTAGTTAAGTGATTTTATTAGAGGCACAAAAAAAGTCCTAGGAAGTAACCTTTCGATCAAGGATTTTTATCAGGTATGCTACTAGTGAATTGACTGGTAAATATAAAATGCTATAGTTACTTATTCTTTTTACACACTTTGCGAGAAAAATAATAAAAATAAGTTTTATTTGAATAATTTTTTAAAACACTTATGGAATAAAATAAATTGAATTTCTCTTATAAATTAGTTAAAATGAACTTTTACCCTTTAACTTTGTCAAAGTTAAATGAGAAAACTTTTCCAAAAGTTAAGTACATAAGGGTTTTTTTTTTTATTTATGAAAAACCTCAACTAATTTTATCTTTTAATTTTATTTTTTTACTTATTAGTCCTTAGAATAAAGTTTATCCAAATAGAAATCCAAATAGAATTACTATAGTAGACTGAAATGTGCATTACCTACTCTTTAGCAGTATGTGAAATTAAAGTATCTATGTTAGGATTGTTGTGAATATCATGTAAGAAAGATCGCAAAAAACCAGATATATATTGATACAATATTGTTGGGAAATCCAAAGGTAGATAATGAAGTGTTTGTGGGGAGTTATTTATGACAAAATATAGTAAACATCGTACTAATTTTCCTTCTTCCTAACTGCATACATTAATAGAGATGATTATGTAACGCTAATTACAAGGAATTAAAGTCAAAAGGAAATAGAAGGCATAATCGATCGGTACAACATTGCAATGTTGATCACCTGTGCACCTCAGATTGACCAATGAAATATTTATTCAACTACACTATTAGTTATCCTTAATTTAGCATAACCCATTAACGACACAATGATGTTTTTCATTTTTAAAAAATCCTATTAGTGTATAATCAATCCCATATTGGTATGGCATGATTTCATTTTTATATTTAGATGTAACTAATTTTCTTGCGATCTACCAATGCGTTTCCATCACACTATCGAGGGTCATAATTGATGTTATATATACAGTTGCACGTCTCACTGTCACAGGTGGTGAACTCATTACGGAATTAAGTCCCCGTCCCAGCAGCTGAAATAATTCCGTCCCGTTCTCAGAGTTCACATGTTTGACCAACAGACTAGCAATGTATGAAACCCCAGTGCTTCGCATTTGGACACTGGATTTTCACATTCACCTTTTTTTTCTCTCTCTCTCTTTTAGCCATAAAATCATTTTACTTTTTGAAGTTAATTGCTACCACATGTGTAATAATTTTTATTTTTATCTGTATGTAAGAAAATGTATTTGTTTAATTTTCAATTGGGTATGTTGTGTATATCATCATTTCGGTGCGATTTTATTAGAAGATCGGTCACGTGTTTGTGATGTAAGACACCGGAGAAGAAAAATAATAAAACAAATTAGAGATACTATAGTTCAGACAATCATAAAAATATATAAAGTGGAGCTAAAATATGAAAAATACATAAAAAGCAAACAATAAATTAATGTTAGTTGTAAGACAATTTAATCCCCTTTAAGAAAACGTTACAAAGTGTTCCGACACTCTTTAAGAGTGAATTTTCTTTTTCTTTTTTTCTTTTTGCTGAAAAAGTATATCTTAGTTTGGCTTTAGTTTCCAAGAAGCAATCACTAATTGATTAATACAACCAAAATTTAAAAAGGGAGATACGACTGTTAACAGATTCCTAAAAAGTTCACCACAAAAAAAATTCCTAAAAATGAAAGTAATTTTTTTTCCATCTCCATTATGGATATCTTAATGTTGTGATATTTTAATATGTTATAATTTTAAAGCGATAACGTCATTACTTTTGTAACGAGCAACAACAGTTTTAAATATTAAATATACTACTCTACGAGGGTGCGTGGAAAATAAATTAGTATTCGTTTAGAAGGGATATTAGGTTGTTGGTTGCTGTACATGGATTATAGTAACAAGGTTAATGGTCCATGAGAGAACTAGCTTGAGGAAGTCCATCATAAAATTTAAATTTAAAATAGATTGTTCCAAAATCGTTTCATACTAAAGACATACAAGCAATGGTGTATTTGTCATCATAAATTTATTTTTGGAGGAAGAATTTGTTATCCTATCTTTAACCACAACAAATAAAATAAACAAAAATATCATTACGGTATCCATTTTACAAATGATATTCTGAAATTCCTGAATTGTAATTGTTAAATATATGTTTACTTTTTCTTTTTTTTATCAGCGAAAGAGTATATACATTTTAAAATATTGTAGAAGATCATAGAGATGGGCCCAAACCTGAAAGACTAGAACAAGACTTTTATTTTTAAAAGTAAAATCATTGGGCCCATTCATGAGCCTTTTGCAAAGCGGCTAAGCTTGCAAATCTAGCCGGCTAACACAACCCAGTCAGTGACCAGTGTGGTGGAATGTGGGACCCACCTTTGTTTGATGGCTGAGTGTACGTAGCGGCTTGTGGTCCGGCGTGAGCTAGCCTATATGATTAGAATTGCAAGTTGGGCTGAGTTGTGCGGAGCCCACTATGGTATGTGGGCCCAAGACGCGGTCCATCTTTGCTTTTTTGTTGGGAATTGGGATAGTTATCTCCCACACTTGACACACCCTTTAGCGCTACAACACGTGCAATTTTATCCGAGTGGGCAGGGCAACTCATAATAACAATACAAACTTATTACTCACAAACTAATTATTAGTGTGGGTGTTTTCTTCAACCAAAATATTACTTTGTTTTTATAGCAAGAAAATATTGGTGTGTAAAATGGATATAGGAACAAGGCTTGCAATGTAGTTGAACAGGCTCTTGTGAAAAAGGTTATATTATAATTGGGTTTTGTGTGAGCGTGGGTATTATTTGCATCTCACAATAATAATACCAATAATCACCCATTAATCAATTTTCAAAATAAATAAATAAATAATTACGAAAATGTACAAAGCTGAGTTGACCTTTTGATCTGGGGTTGTGATCCAATCAAGTAGACCCCAGTGATGGATCATCACTAGTTGCTGACGTGGCAAGGCAACCCAATGGGATGTGGCTTCTGAAATGCACATGGGGCCCCACTTCTGATATCACTATCTCATTTGCATCATGGATGTTCTCTAATTTTTCGCAGAATCGTAGGCTTTCTATAGGGTCCATGTCTAGAGTTGGTATTGGTTGCTTATCGTCTACACTTTTTATACTCTCCAATGACAATGTTGCCCTTTACAATACCATATCTTTCCAAACGGATCTCTAGAAGTTGTGTGACATTGAACGATGATAAAATGGGAATGTAGGCTTCAAACATATCTCAAGAGTATAATGTACCTAAGATGAGCATGAAATGCCCAATACAGGTACTTAATCATGCTATATGACAGGATATATATATACTCTATATATAAACTTTTACTGTGTCCTGCCTAGGAAAATTATGTAGAACAAAATGAAAATATTCGTACATGAATTACTAAGAATAGTATTGTTAATCTAGTTATCTACTTCCTTCTTACAAATAAATCTGGGTGGACATTTTTTTATTTTATTTTCCGTCAGGGAACACATAGGCCATTACTTGTTTTCACGAAGATCTATCCCCACATGAATGAGAAAAGTATAGGGTTGTGTAATGTTTGTTAAATTAAGTCATCATTTTTATATGATATTACAAGTATTAAATCAGCCTCAAATCAAAGTGACTTGATAAAAGAGAACAAGAAACATTATTTATGGCTGTATATCCAAAATTTGTCAACTTATTTCATCAACGAAACAAAAGCTCGTGGAAATAGCCTAGGGGGTTAATCATGTTAATAATTGTGTTATTTTTCTAGTTTCCATTGTGTCATCACCTTGTTTTCACAAAATGGTAATATATACCTAAAGTTAGATGATAACAAAACAGGGAAATGTACATGATTACATGTGGGTTTATGCCACCTTAAAAATGATAATACCAATTATGATTGTAATAATGTGAATAAGATATAGAAAGGATTAGAAGAAGCGTCTTTTAGAATCATATTTACCAACATTGTAGTGACTTGCAGGTATGCAATAAATTGCTTCATAGTAAGGTACTGAATAACATTTTATTTTATTTTTCACACAGAAGACCATGTGTACATGGTGAAGTCTTCATTATGTCATGCTCTCGTAATAAAATGCGTGATGAAAAATACTTTTAGTCATAACCTTTCAATTACTGAAAAACTAAACATATTAGTTTGTTTTTACCTCTTTAACTAAATAATTGTTTTTGTTATTGAGATTTAATCATAGAATAGACTAGAGACGACGCAGAAATAGCTGTGGGGTCCCACTCAAACTTTTGGCAGAATAAACTTAATTTAACCAAGTTTAGAGGTATAGTTGAGTTTTCTCTATCATATGAATAATGACTTAAAGGTCAACTTTAAAATAATATTTTTAAAAAAATTGTATTTATTTGATAAATAATATTAAATTATTAAGAACAATTTAATATTTTTTATAAAAAATATTCATATTATATTTTCTCTCTGTATGTTTGGTAAGTACTTGAAGCTAATTTTTAAATTTTTTTACTAATTAAAAAACTTGTTTGAATTTTATTTTGGGCCAAATCCCAAATTGACCGCTCCGATGTACGAACGGCGAAGATCAATCAAGCGTTGCAACATCGGCACTACTGGCGCGCTAAGTACAAGTTAGCATTAGCCATGCATGAGTGAAGGCATGGATGTGCATATACCAACATATGTAGAATGGTCTCCGACTTACATTCACACACAACCCGTGTAACCCTAATACTTTGTCATTTGTTTTTAGATACTAAAATATACTTTTTATAATGAAATTATATGAAATTCCAAAATAATATTATTATTTTTGCTTGTATTTAATATTTTTCATTTTAAAACTTTGATATTTAGAAAAGTTGTATTAAAAAATAAGAAAAATTATTTTAAAAAATAATCATTTCAATCATAAATGAAAAATAATAACATTAATTTTAATAAATTCATAATTTATTATGTATCTTTACATAATAGTAATTGATTATATTTTGGTTAATAATTAATTAAAATTTCATATTTTCTCAATCCATTTAAAACATAAAAAACATTAAACGTGTGAATAAATTAGTGTAAAATTATTTTAATTTAATTAATAACATGAGATTTGAATCCAAGGTATATAATTATGTCAAATATTCAAATAAATTTCTGTCATCCACAATAATTTTTCTTGTTCAAAAAGTGTAATTAATTTTTTTTATTGATTTTCTCTTCATAGATTTAAAATTTTAAACTAATTTATGTCATCACTTAGTGGTAATTAATAAGATATATAACTATACACGTTACATTAATGGGCATTTTGATATACGACACAACATGACATGTCTGCATACTATATTACGTAGTATTTTGGTAGATATACATATTATGTAGTTAATAAGTAATGATAATAAAATATTTTTTAAAACAATAATTTATAAGAATTAGAACCAATAGATATTTTTTGAAAAATTAAACACAAATTTAACTATATTTGTATAGATTAAAGCATATTTTCTCTTAAAATAATTGACCAATAAAAATAAATGTATCATTGGTGGTTTTAAAACTCAGATCAACCATCCTACAACAGCCCTTCTTAATTTGAAGTGCCACTGCCCCGTAATAAGAATGGTTCGTCACATATACAAGTTTATTAAAATGCTTAGAGGAAGTTGATGACTTCTGACTTTTCATAAGTTGATTCTCATGTGTTATAGTAAAACAGGACAAAAAAAAAAAAAAAAGAAGATGTAAAGGCTACCCCCTTTAATATACTTGAGCCGTTTCAACTAAAAGATTAAAAATGTTATTGCGAATGACCCTATAGAATCACTTGACTAATTAATTTCCATGCATGCGATATCATAGTCTGGGGATCATTTTAAAGACCGTTAAGCAACGAAGGTGATGTTTACCGAAAAATGATACTGAATAGTCTCAAGTACAGGTCAGAGCTTCAAGATTTTTCATACCTTGAGTTAATTAGGACATCATCTTCTTGTCTTAAATATTTTTAAGAAAAAATATATTAAATTAGTAGTTTGTTATTCTTAACGATGGTACCTAGCAGAAGAGGGAGAACAAGAGAACAGAATCAATGAGAGCATTATGCTGTTTCTGTTATTAATGAAGAAGAAAGAACGAAATCACTATCTTTGTTTACAACCAGAAAGCTATTTATATGTACAGAAAAGAACCTGCCCAATCAACTCATTTACATCAAACTAACTAAATTCATAGCCAATTAATCAAACCAGAGTTTGCTATATGCAGTAACAGTTATATTATGACAGCTCTTTCATACATTAAAGTACATGTTTTAAGTCTTACTTGTCAATAACGTATTCAATTTGTGTATATTTTATATGAAAGCCTTAAACTGTTATAAAGTCTCGTGGAATCTGAGCAACGAAGTACTCGAGAAAACTAAAATCGATAAGGCTTCGTTAATTGCTATTTTGAATTTATTTTTTCACAAACGCTTTTTTTATGAGTATTTTAAACTCAAATAAAATTTAAAGAGACAGAATATGTTTCTATTAGAATTTAATTAATATACATTGACAATATAATAGTTTTTTATATTGCTAATCTATAATGCATAGTCATATTATTAAAAATTATTATTTTTATGATAATTATTTAAAAATCATATAGAGTGTTATTTTTATCAATTAATAATATTAAAAATTTTTACGCGAACAATGTATCAAAATTAAATTGTTTTTTTATAAGAATAAATTAAGAGTTGAATATATACATTTATATTAGTAAGTATAAATATTAATTATTAGATTATTAATAATTTAAATAACACTAATTAACAATATTTTTGAAGTAATTATCACAAACGATTTTCAACAATATAATAATTGATGATTAGTCGACAACATAACATAGAAAATTATTACATTGATAGTATATTTTAAATAAATTCATAAACTAAAGAGATAAATATTTTTAAATAAAAATATTATTAAATTAAATAACTAAAATCAAGACAGATAATTTTTTATACAAAGTGTCAAAATTTTAAATTTAAAACTAAAAATCAAAATCAAATTAAGATTTCAATCATTTTAAAATTAAATTTATGTGAAAATTAATAAATAATTAAAAATAATGATAAGAAATTATATATATAAAAAATAAAAGCAAATTTAAAAACGTTTTCACAAAATAATAATGAGGAATCAAATATGATATACAGGAATGGATATATATATATATATAAGAAAACCCATCTCCTTGAAAAGAAAAAACACTAATCCACGTTTCTATCTTAAAGAAGATACATGCATTGAACAAAACCGTGGAATAGGCCAATGGGGGAAGGGCCGAAAGAAAAGAAAAAAAATGTTATTTCATATACTAAAATTATATAATATATTTTTGTATTTGTCTTTATTTTATTCAAGAATATTTTGGAGGAACATGGATTTCTTATGGGGCGTTTGTGTAAATGTATGTTTTGAAGGTAAAGTAAAGAAAGTAAAGAAAGTGGGCCTTAGAATTAAGTATAGAATATAGAATGACAACTATTCAAAATGCTTGGGAAGTAACTAACGTGGATGATATGATACATACGGTCCGCAAGTGCCTCCATTTGTGTATCAACATTCTTTCTCTTTTCTTGATTTATTAATTCCCTTTTCTTGCGCAAATCTTTGCTTAGCTTTTCAAGATAAACGTAATCCGTTGGTTTTCATGAATGTACATAGGCTCATATTATATCATCATGCTCATTGCCCTCTCCTCTTCATATATAGCAAATTAAAGTACTCGATATCCACTCGACCCACCACTGATGAAAAAAGAAAGAGAATTGAATATGGGTTTTCCACAAAGGCAAAGATTTCTGTTTATATTAATGGCAGGTAGCATATCCATACTGAGTACTGTGACGGGTTTGAAGCATAATTATGGAGAAGCCTTGTCAAAGAGCATTTTGTTCTTTGAAGGACAGAGGTCAGGGAAGTTGCCACCAACACAGAGATTGACTTGGAGGAAGGATTCTGCTCTTCAAGATGTCTATCTTCTTCCTGCAGATACTACAACCTTTCCTTTCCTTCGTAAAGTAATTATTAAATCCTCCTTAATTTTCTTCCTCTAAATTTATTTTCAATACAAATAATTAACACGCCGTACGCAGCTTCACCCTAAAATATAATTCTACTTTACTTAATCATGCTCAAATTCTTATTTTATTGCTTTTAATATCCATAAATTATAAAAATGATTTCCGATTATTATGTATTAATAACATAACAGATACATTTAGGTATGTTACATCACATAACACTTTATAGTATGATTGTTAACATAATATGATTAGATAAATCGTGTTATTATTAAGTGGTGATAGAAGTCATTTTTTAAAAAATAAAATAAAATTTATGAAGATGAAACTAAAAAATAATAATTAAAATCAAATTTAATTATATTTATAAAAGTTAAATAAATAAATAAAAATTAAGCCATGCATGATATTAGACAGTATTTGAAAAAATAAACACTGAACAAATCCAACTTTTTTCTTAATTACTCGAAGGGTCTTTAAAAATTACAAGTACTTGTCTATTTGTAAGGATAAAAGGTACAACCTAGGGAATTATAATTAATAATAATGGGGTGCATCTTTACTTCATTTTTTTCTCTGTATACTCAAAATTAAGTTATAAAACTGCATGTGCATTTCAAAGTAGTGGCTCTTTGCTCTCTCATAAGACGAGGGATTGGGTCTCACTTAAAGCTACGCACACATAGTTTTAGGAAATAAATTATTAGTATGAAGTATGGAAATGGTCTGTTTTCTATCAAATAATGTAATTATTAATTAATTAAGAACATGATTTCCCAATGATCCATGAACACGAAATAGGTTGACTTGGTTGGTGGTTACTACGATGCTGGTGACAATGTAAAATTCAACTTTCCTATGGCATTTTCAACAACAATACTGGCCTGGAGTGTAATAGAGTTCGGAAAATTCATGGGTCCAGAACTTAAAAATGCGCTAGACGCTATCCGTTGGGCCACGGACTATTTCCTCAAAGCCACAAGCACCCCCGGGTTTGTGTTTGCACAAGTTGGTGACCCATATGCTGATCACAATTGCTGGGAGAGACCTGAAGACATGGACACCCCCAGAACAGCCTTTGCTGTTAGCAGGGATTATCCTGGCTCTGAAGTCTCAGCAGAGATAGCAGCAGCACTTGCAGCATCTTCAATTGTATATAGGAAGTATCATATAGGTTACTCTACAAGACTTCTACAAAGGGCTATAAAGGTACTAGTATATATCTTCCTTACACCTCTAAATTTTCTTGTCACATTTATAATATACTTTTTAATTTATAAGTTTTTCTTTGGAATTAGGTTTTTGACTTTGCAGATAAGTACAGAGGATCATACAATGACAGCCTCGGACCGTGGGTATGCCCATTCTATTGTGATTTTAGTGGCTACCAGGTACGCCAGCTAGTCTTCATTCTTTGGCTCATTTGGCTGAGAAAAAATAAAAATAAAAATTAATGGTGTTAAGATTAAAGTGGGTTGTCAAATTTCATATTTATGATGACCCAAGTGATCGATGTTAGAAAGAAATTACTTAAAGTAATTTGTTAATAATATATAATATAGGACGAATTGGTCTGGGGAGCAGCATGGTTGTTCAAGGCTACTAAGCGCCCTTATTACTTGGATTACATTGACCAAAACATTCATAATCTGAAAAACTTTGCTGAATTTGGATGGGACTCAAAGGACGCCGGCATTAACGTGCTCGTTTCTAAGGTATGTATTATATTTAAGCATAATTTTCTTCTTTTAAAATTAACTATTATTTCTTTGTTGTAGCTATTATATATATTTGTTCATATTTTTCGCCATCATAACGTTTATGTTCTGGCTGATGGTTTCTTTTTCTTTTTCTAATTATGATCACTACAGCTTCTAATTAATAGTAGCTCTAATTCTAAGCCTTTTATCCTCAATAATGCGGACAAGTTTGTCTGTGCCGTGCTACCTGAATCATCTTCAGTATCAGTCTCATACTCTCCAGGTAAATTAATCACCCATAATATCCAAAAGTATATAATAAACATAAAAGTACGTTTGATCTTATGATTAGAAAGTTTGCATCACTGTGTGTGCGAAATGATATATATATTTTGTTGATGATTTGATCCGAACATTTTTGAGAAATTAGGTGGGCTTCTATTCAAGCCTGGGGGGAGTAACTTGCAGCATGCAACAGCAATCTCATTTCTGTTTCTGGTTTATGCTGGCTATTTGAAAAAGACAAATAAAGAGATTGATTGTGGCGGTAAAGTTTTTGCTTCTCCAAAGCGACTTAAGCAAATAGCAAAAGGCCAGGTATATATGCAGATTTTAGATTATTCGTATTAGTTAATTTAAAACTTTGTGAATATAATCTATATAATAGAAATTTTAATCTAGCAGAGAATTCTAAGATAAAATTAAATCGAAAAAAAGTTATGAAGTGATTTAGGAGTAAAAGATATAACTCAGAATAACATATGTTTGTCGATCTAGAAGATGGATAATCTAATACATATTTTATGTACGTACATGCAGGTGGATTACATACTAGGAAGCAATCCAGTGAATATGTCATACATGGTAGGATATGGAGGAAAATTTCCTGAAAGAATACATCATCGTGCGTCGTCATTGCCATCCATAGATGAGCACCATGGCCATATTGGTTGCAAAGGAGGATCCTTTTATTTTGAAAGCCAAAATCCAAACCCCAACTTACTTGTAGGAGCCGTTGTGGGGGGACCTGATATGAAGGATTCATACGCAGATTCTCGAGCAGATTTTTTACACTCTGAACCTACAACATACATCAATGCACCCCTTGTCGGTGTTTTGGCCTACTTCAATTCACATCCATCCTAAAGTACAAACTTTTCGACTTGAATTCTGCAACCAAACTCTTTTCTAGCCTTTTCTTTTTTTTCTTTAATCTCACTATCTCTCTCAATTTCTCCATCCGTTCTCTTTTTTCTATTGATTTTTTTTTTTTTTACTATAGAAACAACACTGTAGGGAAATATCTATTTTGATAACTTTTGTGTTTCCAGTACGTAGAATATAACTAGGTTTATAAGATATAAAATAAGTGATAAAATTTACAAGATATTTAGTCAAACATAATTAACCCATTTAAATAGACAAGAAATTAAATTATTTTAATTTATAAAAAAAAGTTATATACAACTATTAAAGAACAAACGACTCCTTCTACCTTTATTATGTCTTTCCGGCGATAATTTTAGAAAATCTGACGAAGTTCTAGCGAAGGCACGAATTCGCTATTCTTCACTTCTTTCTCTGAATTATTGGTGCTAGAAGATAGCTTGGAGCACAATGAAACTCCCTAGACAAAAATTATAACCAAAGGATTTGGATTCATGGTGAGTCCAACAGATAGGGTAACAAGGCATAGGGTGCAGGACATGGGTGAGTCCAGCAGAGAGGTTAACAAGGCATAGGGTGCAGGACGATGACAATTCATGCAGGTGTAGGGTCAAGGGCTCGAGAAAGAAGCTGAGTGAGCAGCTTTCGTGGTAGTCCGTATTTTTTAAGTTAACTTATGTAGATTTTATTTGCATAAATTTTCAGCGATAAACCTAATGATCAAATGACAATCCTTACTTTCCCAAAATTCTCTCTACCTCTAGGTTGCGCTTTCGAACCTGTCCCACCCCATTTTTTCCCTCCTTTTTCGTGTTTAACCAAAATAATTTATTCTTAAAGTTTATTAGGTATTAGTATGTTATTAAAATTGATGAGCTTGCCAGCTCAGTTGGTCCGCTTCTCCTCTCACGCTCTACAAGAGCTAAGTTCGAACCCTAACTTTGCCTCTTTTGTTTTCTTTTTTTCCTCATTTTCTTTTTCTTTTGAATTTTTGTTTTAAATTTTTAGAATTATTATTTTTATTTTTTATTTTTCCTAAAAATCCTATAAACCAATTTATATTTTTCTTCTCCTGTACATATATTTTATAAATCTATTTATTTTAATTTATATATATATATATATATATATTTAAAAATCCTAATTTCTTACTTCTAAAACTCAGATTATTTTATCTTTTCTATATCCACTCTTCTTCTTTCTATCTCTATTTATTTTCATAATTTCTAAATCTATTTTATATCTTTTATTTTCAAAGTTTAAATATATATATATATATTATTCATTAGTTTACTAAAATCATAAATCTCCCTTACCATAATATCTTTATTCTACGAATTTTTTTCTAAAATTTAAATATCACTTCTTATAATTTCAAATCCTGAAATGAGTTTAATTAAAAATATATTTATAGCAACAAAGTAAAATTTTTAAGATTATTTTTTTAAATTTTAATTTATTTATTTTAAAAGTAGGATGTTACATCAATTCTCTTAACCATCAATTTAAATTTAAATTAAATCATCAATAATAATTAAAATGTGTATATATTATATTATTTTATGAGAAAATATTTTATATATTATATATTATAATTTAAAATTGTTTAAATTATCATTTAATTACAAAGTACGGTGTATGATATTTTTTTTCAAAAATTTAGATTAATTATTTGAAATTATTGTTCTAAATTTTATATTTTATAATTATTAAATAATATATATAATAAATATAAATTAAAATAATATTTTTATAATTTTAAAATATAATAAAAAAAACTCATACATTGCATGATCACTGTACTTATGTGTGTACTCTTGCATAATTGATTTCCTTAATATATTTAGAAAACAATTAAAGACAGGAGATGTACTATTATAAATAAAGAAAAGTCTTTTTGAGTTTGAAAAACCCTATAAAAGTTATCTCACTCTAAGTAGATAAGTAAGGACTAATTAAATTATCAATAATAATTAATGAATTAAAGAATTTAAAGGATAAAAGATCATATAATAAATGAGAGAAGATTGCAGTTAAAATGAAATGAATCAATCAAAATTAAAGTGTGTTAAAAGATTAAAGCAAATAATTAAAAAATTGTGGTAAGTAAAAGAAATCAATTAATAGCAATTAATTAAAATTAAAAATAAATAATTAAAAGTAGAGGAAATCAATTATTATAATTATTATCAATTTAAATTATGGGATCAATGAGAATTAAAGGATCAATGAATTTAAAAAATAAATGATAATAAAATAAATAAAAATAATAATACATTAAGCAAAGAAAATAAATCATCAATCAAATAAAATTAAAATTTATTAAAAGATTAAAGAAAATAATTAAAAATATTAAAAATTTATGGTAAGAAAGGAAACTAAGAAATCGAATAAGTAAAAGAAATCAACTAATACAAATTAATTTAAATTAAAAGTAGAAACATCAATTATCACAATCATTAATTTTAATTTAAATTAATAATCAATAATAATTAAAGTAAGTATATATATATATATATTATATTATTTTATGATAAAATATATTATATACTAATAATTTAAAATAATTTAAATTATTATTTTATCACAAATTACAATATATGATATATTAATTTTTTTTTCTAAAATTTAGATTAATTATTTAAAATTATTATATTAAATTTTATATTTTATAATTTTTAAATAATATAAATTAAAATAATAATATTATAATTTTAAAATATAATAGCATATTTATACATCACATTATCACTGTACTACTGTGTGCATATGTATAAAAGACAAAACTTAAAACATTAAATATTTTTTAATCCATGATTTAATAGGTACATCTTTATTTATCAACGATCCTTAATTAATAATATTTTAATTTTTGTAGAGTAGGTAATTCTGCCTCTTCCAAATAGTAACCTAATGATTTCTATAATAAAACTTTCCTCTTATAAAACACTGCACTTACCTCACAATATTAGCACAAACAAAGGGAATCGAGCGTAATTAATTGTCCGAATAATTATATATGAATATCTTAATAATAAAAATATTCATTTAATTAATAATTTATATTTTTTATTTTGTTTACTATCATATCACATATTATTTGTTTTTCTTTTTTATTTATATCTTTATAAGTCAAATATTATCTTAATATAAGATATCATAATAGGGACGTGTATGTTTATTTATAGTGTTCCAGAAAGAATAGCACATACCTGCAATTGAAAAGGTACATAACTACGTACAGTAGAAGAACAAACAGCGTAGCTATGTGGTCAAAAGTATCGTTGTCCGTAATAATGAGTATGATAGTGATGGTAACAGCAAGAAGAGTGGCTTCAATTAACTATTCAGAAGCATTAGCAAAAAGCATTCTGTTTTTTGAAGGTCAGAGGTCAGGCAAGTTGCCACCTTCTCAACGCATGAAATGGCGGAAAGACTCTGCACTTCATGATGGCTCCGATATTCATGTAATTAAACTCTCTCTATGCCTGTTTTTATTTTTTTTAATATCTAAAATTATTTTTGAAAATTTTATATTAACTAATAATAATAACATTATTAAAATATATTTCTTGTATTAATTATTTTTTTACAATAATATTATTAATTATTTTATAATTTTTGTAGTCAATAAATAATAATTAAGAGAGATTAAATTACTTGAAAAATATTTTTTTAAAGTTATTTTAAGAATAATTGAGTAATTCTTTCAAATTTTTTATTTATTTTCTTAAAAAATTTTACGGTTAAGTTTAGTTATTGAAGAATAATTTTTTAAATTTGACGTTATCACTTTTTAATAATAAATGTTATAAATTAATAAAATAAAATTATTTTTTAATTTTTAAAAATAATTAATACATATTAATTAATTAGATTAAAAATAATTAGATAAAAAGAATGAAATAGTAAATCCTAATAATTCTAAAATAATAATATAAATTATTAATAAATTCAATATTGTTAGTCATATTAACCAACTTTCTTAACTATTTTGAATTAGTTAAAGAGTTGTGTCCATAAAGACAAATACTACTTCCTTCGTTCTAAATTCGTTGACATTAAAAAAATTATATTGATTGATGTTTTTAATTTTTAATAAAATATTAGATTTTTATTTTAATTGTCTTTTCTTATAAATTTAATTTATTTGACATATTTAATAATATTAAAAAATAAAATAAAAATATTTTAATTATTTTTTAATAAATATTATTATCTTAAAAAATTATTTAAATTTTTATAAAAAAAACTTAATGATAAATTAAGATAGAATGAAGATAGTATATAACTCATCAACATTCATTACTTTAGAAATTAATATTTAGAGATGAGTTAGACCTAAAATTAAAAGTTTTAAAATTTATAATCTAATGGTCAGAACTAATTCCAAATGAGATAACTCTATATGAATTAATTTTTGGGTCGAGTTAAACATATATTCAAATTTTTTGAGATATAATTATGACTATGTATGTGTGATTCTTTTATGATTATTTTTATAAAAGTCAACTTAGATGTTTTGTTAGGTCTTTTTATTAGAACATTCTACATTAACTTATTGCATTAAATTTTATTACAAAAATATCGTTAATTATGAATTAGTATATAATAAGTATAATTCATTACACATGTTAGAAAAATACGGAGTCTATCTTTGCCTTTTTCTATATATAAAATTTTGAAAATATTATTTTATTCTTTTACATTCATATCCAATTAAAATAAAAATTATATATATATATTAATAATGAAATATATTAAAATAATTAAATCATATAAAAAATTATTATGAAAATAAGAAAATATATTATTAATGTTAAAAATATTTTAAGAAGTATATATAATAAATTTCATATGATTAACTTTTTATTATGAACTTAAATATCTTTCTGTCAAAAGTCAAAAACTTAAATATTTATAATTTTATGTTCAAAAGATAATGTTATTTATTAGCTATTTCACGGTATGTTGGTATTTAATACTAATAATTAAATGTGTTATAAAAACTATTCAAGATTATTAGTTAAATTAGCACAGACTTGTTAATTGAAAAGTAAGTTGTATTATTGGAAAATCAGATGGATATGGTAGGAGGATACTATGACGCTGGCGACAATGTGAAATTCAATTTCCCTATGGCATTCACAACGACGATGCTAGCTTGGAGTGTCTTAGAATTTGGAGATTTGATGGGTTCAGAGCTGCAAAATGCATTGGAAGCAATTCGATGGGGAAGTGATTATTTGCTTAAAGCCACTAAATATTCTAATATAGTTGTGGCACAAGTTGGCAATCCCATTGCTGATCACAACTGTTGGGAGAGGCCAGAAGACATGGACACATCTCGAACCTCATACTTTGTCTCTCAAAAGAGGCCAGGTTCAGAACTATCGGCTGAGATTGCAGCTGCACTTACAGCATCTTCCATCGCATTTAGGACAACTCATCCTCTCTATTCCAAGTTGCTTCTCAATAAGGCTATGCAGGTATATTTATATGCATTTCAAACTTCTCAACTAATAATATTATCATTCAATAACTTCTTTTGGTATTAAAACACTATCTAATTTATGTCTCTATATGACATATAGGTTTTTGACTTTGCAAATAAATATCGTGGATCTTATAATAACAGCATAGGTTCTGGAGCATGCCCCTTCTACTGTGATATTAGTGGCTACATGGTATAGTATGATGATTTTCACGCTCATAATATTAGCCAAGTAATTATTATTATTAATTCATCAAATTTAGGATGAGTTGATTTGGGGAGCGGCATGGTTGTATAAAGCCACTGATCTGCCTTATTATCGGGATTTTGTAAAAGCAAACATCCAATCCATGGGCGGAAATCTAGTTGAATTTGGATGGGACTGCAAGCATGCTGGCATAAATGTGCTTGTTTCGCAGGTTATTCACCTTTCATTTTCTCTTCAATTTTGTACTTTCATAATTTAAATTTGTTTTTAGTTTAATAAGTATGTAAGTTTTAATTTCATTCTTTAAAAAATTTGTTAATTTCATTTTTAATAAATTTTATTTTATTTTTAGAATAACTGTTTAATAATTATGTAATATATATTTAAATCCATATGCCTTGTTATATGACATGTAATGTAACTGTCTAGAAATATATATTATATCATTATTAAATGGTTATAAAGATTATTTAAAAACTTAAATTTAGGAAAATTAAAGCCAATATTTTTTAAAGAAATATTTATAGAAATTAAAAAAATTATTTAATTCTTAATTTATTTTCACCTTTTTAAGTATATTTTTGCACTTAGTTGAGGGAAATTCTAATTAAACAAACAATCTTTCTGGTAAATCTAAAAATTGGTAGCTTATAGCCTTTTTCATATCTTACTTAATCCTTCCAATTTTGGCAGTGGGCGATGGCTGATGCATCCAGCAGGGATCTTTTCATTCCTAATGCAGATAAATTCATATGCTCTTTGTTGCCGAGTTCGCCTACCAAATCAGTCTCCTACTCTAAAGGTGTATTTGGTTTATACGATATAGAGTTTTTCTTTAAATATATTCCAATTTTTTTTTTCAATTTAAAGCTTTGCCTATAATTTCAATAAAAAAAAAATATGTGCCCAAGAATAGGAAATTAAATATTATATTTGGTTAAAACATATTCGTAATATATATTCTTTATTTATTATTTGATATAAAATAAAGTCTTATTGTTATGTAAGGCACAAGATTGAATTAAGAAAATAAAAGTTTAAAAAATTGTCATCTCATAGAATATGAGATATGCATAAAAAAAAAAAAAAACTCTTGGTATTTATTTAGAAAATAAAAACTAAATACATAGAAAATATATGAAAGTATCACAAAAAAGAGAAAGAAACGTGATAAATACAAGATAGGCGGTATTTTAAAAAATGTATCGTACTAGAGGTTATTTCTATTGTAAAGTAAATATTATACTTAATACATCAAAATAATTCAATTGAAAAATAAGTAGCAGTAATTAAATAAGATATCGTTAAAAATAACTGACAATAATCATATGTGTAAGTTGAATTTTAGTTAGTTGATAGTATAAGAATGTTTATATTTGATGTAAAAGAATGAAGTATGAGCAAATGAAGGATTGATATATAGTTTGGACTAATTGAATCCAATAAAACACTGGGTGTTGATTAGGTGGGCTTCTATTCAAACCTGGAGGAAGTAACCTACAGCACACAACAGCTTTGTCATTTCTTTTAGTGGTTTATGCACGCTACATGCATGGTGCGAAGAAAGCAACAGCTTGTGGGAATGAAGTTGTGGACCCAACTAGGCTCATAAATCTTGCAAAAAGTCAGGTATATATGCAATGCAACTTGATATTCCTGTTTGAAGAGTATCTAATTGAAATTGAATCTGCATGTGTATTAATTTATTTGAATGATGATATGGTTATAGGTGGATTACATATTAGGAAAGAACCCAATAGGAATGTCATATATGGTGGGGTACGGAGACAAGTTTCCTCAGAAGATACACCACCGCGGTTCAACTTTACCATCTGTGGATGTGCACCCACAACACCTTGGGTGTCGTGATGGAGACCAATATTTCAAAACAGCAATGCCCAATCCTAACATCCTAATTGGGGCTGTGGTTGGAGGTCCTGCAGAAGATGATTCTTTTCAGGATTCGCGCTATAATGTTGCCCAATCAGAGCCAACCACATACATCAATGCTCCTTTTGTTGGTCTTTTGGCTTACTTCAACAAACCTACAATTACTTAGTTTTACCCAATTATCAATTACTTTTAATTTGTATGCAAAATTATTATTATTCATTTAATAATTTCTCTATCTCTTTATTATATTAATCAAATTCAATATCCATAAATTGATTTGTATAAAGTGATTAATCTGCCCTATTATAGGGATTTTGTAAAAGCAAAAATCTTGTTGACTTTGGATGGGACAGCAAGCACGGTGGCATAAACATGCTAGTTTCACATTAAGATAGCTTGGCTTTGAAGGCATTCATATTTTGATGTGTGAGTCGGATTCTCAAAGTTCCTTAGACTTCATCATCAAAGGAGTTGAACCCACTCTTATTTTCCAATTGTGGAGAAAATAAAGGCTTTCATTCATTAAGATTGGCAGTTCCGATTCAACCATACAAACCATCAAGTGGTTGTCTGGCTAGCTAAAAAAGGAGCCAACCAGGAATCTCAACTGATAGTCTTAAATCAAAGCTTCTAGCAGATGCCTTTCGGCACTCACTGTTTTTTTTTTTTTTTTTTCTTTTCTTTCTGCAACATATAAAAAAGTACTTGTTTCGCAGGTTACTCATCTTTCATTTTTTTTTTTTTTCAATTCTCTTCTTCCACAACTTAAATACTAATATATTTTTAGTTTAGTAAATGTTTAAATAAGAATTTACTCCTTAATAAATTAAAAAAAATATTTTAGTCTTTTAAAAAAATTAACTTTTATTATTAAATAATATTATAACATTAAATTTAATAATATAAGACTTATTATATCATTAATAAATTTAATAAAATAATTATATATAATTTTTTAATAAATTTTATTTTTAAATATTTATTTATTTAAAATAACTAATGATAATATATATTAATTAATGAGATATTTAAAAATATAATTTAACAAAAAGTTATATATTATTATCATATCAAACTTTTGGCAATGTCATAAGTTAGTAGATTTTTAACATAATTTGTTAATGTATTTAATGAATAATAATAACTAAAATAAATAATTATTAGATAATAAAATTAAAATAGAATAATTTTTTTTAAAAAATAAAATTATTTTTTTAAGTATCAAAATAAAAAAATTTATTTTCAATAATCAAAATTATATTTAAAATTTTAATAAATATATAATTTTCATTTTGATGTTTTAAGAAATTATTAATTTTGTTTAATAAATTTTAAAATAATTTCTATTATTATTTAATAATGATGTGATATATATATATATATAAATACTTATCATGTTATGTGATATATAGTTAACGTAACAAGTTTAGAAATATATATTTTTCTGTTCCACTTTATATAATTTTTTAGAGAATTTTATCTTTTTATTTTATATGATATCTTAAAAAAAATTTAAATTATATGTTATTTTATAAAATCAATAAAATATTAAATATTTTTATAAAATATTCATAATAAAAATTGTTAATAAATAATAAATAAAATAAAATCTAATTAATTAAAAATAATATATTAAAAATTATATTATATTTTTAAAATTTTATTATATTAATTATATTTCTTAATATATGTGTCAAAATTTTTAATATCATATAAAATATAATTAAGAAAGTATTACATGTGATTAAATAGCACACTAATAAAATTATTTAAAAAATTAAAGCCAATATGTTTTTGAGAATATTTATAGAACTTTTTTTTTTTACAGAAATTTTTTTATATAGAACTTAGTGTAATAACTAGCCAGCGTCATACACAGATATTTAATCTTTAATATATAACATTTTATATTATTATATTATTATATATTTTTTAATTATGCAAAAATATTAGTATATATATATATATATAATAACTCTCAATTTAGTTACACCTTTTCAATTTCATATTTGTGCACCTACTTATGATGTATAATTTGATCAATTACACTAGATTTAGTTAACTCTTATTAAACAAACATATTTTCAACCGCACTATTTTTTTACATTTGATTTCAGACAATGTTTCTGATAAATCTAAAAATTGGTAGCTTATTATTATGTTTGGCACAATTTTTTGCTACTTATAATTTATTTTTAAATTTAAGCCAAAAATAAGATCTTAATAAAAGGTAAAAGTTGTTAATAATTTTTATTTTAAAGATTCCTTTTGAATTAAAATTTTTTTATAAAAAAATTAAAAGTTTTGGTTTTTCTTTAAAACTAAATATCTATTCCAATAAAAAATACTTTTATAAAATAAAATATTGAATAAATTAATTTAATTTACATAAAATTACTTTGTTAAATTAAATTATACATTAAGAATAATGCATTTTTAAAAAAATATTATAAGAAATACATTATATAGATATATATATATATATATATATACACATGCTACATTATATAGAAGAGAGATCAAATTGACCAATTATTATATAA
Organism: Pachyrhizus erosus; assembly: GCA_026544285.1. NCBI lineage: Eukaryota > Viridiplantae > Streptophyta > Magnoliopsida > Fabales > Fabaceae > Pachyrhizus > Pachyrhizus erosus. The sequence goes on along the minus strand of JAMLFT010000069.1, from coordinate 32,698 downwards.
AAAAGAAGTATTGAAAGCAAATCAAAATTGATCCCTTCTCCGTTTGATTCCTCGGGGCCTCCACTCCATCGTCATAGAAACTGAATTTTGTTTCCTTCTCCCTTTCCAACACTTTCTCTAGTTACATTTATAATGGAAACGGAGTTTCTTTTGTGTGATTTGTCGTGACTCGTGATGCTGAAATTAAGTAATACCCATCCATTATAGTTAATAAAAGTTGATTTAGCTATTAGATAATCTAAATGTAAGTATTTTTTGAGTTTTAAGGTTTCTCTTAATTCTAGTTTTCCAGATTCAAATTATTTAAATTATTGTTAAAATAATTACAACATCAATTATAATATCAAATTACCAGCATATATCCCCAAAACAAGAGAAACTAATAAAAAAATCGAAAGGCATTTGAAACTTGGGGCTGCGAGTCTAAATAATTGGACCTTATCACGTTTATTTTCGTTAAGGGCGTCTTTGTTTCTTTCTCAACTCAACCGCAATTTCGCATCATGAACATTTGGACTGTATTAATTAAAAATATGACGTTCCAACATCATCTGAAAAAGATAGTAAAGTGATATGTACCCCACATCAATTCACAAAATACAAGATTATTTCTGCATGCCAAAATATCTTCTGCAGTTCTCCAACCTCTCCTTTGCAATGATTTATTGCTGTTCCTTAATTAGTTATGAATAACTTGATTAAATACAATTATTAACGTAATTACTTAAGAAATAAAGTAAATTACTGTTAAACTTTTTAATAATTTTAATAATTTCATAATATTTAATAATTATTTGTAATATATATCGATTCTAGATTTATTTATTTATAATCAGGTAAAGATAATAATATTTATATATAATTAATCAATAGTTAAGATGATGCTGAATTTTTCATAACGAAAATAATAAACTGAAGAGCAAAGTAAATGTTGATGATAATGAAGCAGAAATTATAACGAACTGGACTCTCATGTAGGCAGGAATACAGTACATGCTTTATCAATCATAAGGAATCAGAGCTGGATGTCAACAATAAGGAATCAACTTACTTGGTCTATGTTACGGAATTGATGATTTAATTCAGAATCTGTAAATTGCAAGTTTATATTACGTACAATGCAGGAATTGTATACAAGTAAGATGCAGAAACATGGAAAAGAATCACACGCTCAACATTACACTCAATCTGGGTGGCCTGAGAAAGTAGTGTCCCTACTCACATGCTAGTTATTTTTTTAACTTTAAATAGAAAGGAACCGATAACCCCACCCGTCCCAATTATTGATTTGATAAATCACATCCTTCATAAAAAGCCAACTTAATTTATTGCCCCTGGAATATCTTCCTATAAAATAATTAGGCCTACAATATCTTCCTATGAAATAATTAGGCCTAAAATATCTTCCTAACGGGTTGCTACATTTTAACAATGGTATGCAACGGACTGATAGTAAAATTACACAAGATAGAATTTTGAGTCCTATATATAGGTTACCTTCCTTCCCATTTTTTCCTCACACAACAAATTAAAAATTAATCCTAATCGTAATCGAGAAAGGAAAAGAATGGAGGCCATCAAGTACCTTATGACATCCCTTGTCATAATAATTCTTGCTTCTAGTTTGAGCACAGACGCTGCCAACAAAGGCAGTGAAAGACCAATAACATACCAAAAACAAAGCACGGTGTTCATTAGAACATCTTGCAGTTCCACAACTTACCCAAGACTCTGCTACAGCTCCTTAGTGAAGCATGCAGACTTGATCCAAACAAATCGTGTGATTTTGACTGGCACAGCCTTGAATGTGAGTCTTTCATCTGCAAAATCGACCTCGGCAATGATGTCAACGCTGGCAAAGAGGGAGGGGCTGAAGCCAAGAGAGGTTGCAGCCATGAAGGACTGTGTGGAGGAATTGGGTGACTCTGTGGATGAACTGAGAAGGTCTATTGCTGAGATGGTTCATATAAGACCGTCGAATTTTGAGGTAACAATGAGTGACATACAAACGTGGGTGAGTGCTGCTTTGACGGATGAGAGCACGTGCACCGATGGCTTCCAAGAGACTGCCACTGGTGCTGGTGGTAGTAATACAAATGTTAAGAGCACCGTCAGAAGCCAAATTGTGCAGGTGGCTCAATTGACTAGTAATGCCTTGGCTTTGATAAATCAGCTAGCCAATTCTCATGCTTAACTACCTCAACTTGAAACTCTGCTATTCGTGCTATATAGCTCCCAAAATTAGTACATCCTTTACCCTGTTTTTGTCTCAAGTTATTTTATCAGCTTCTCTGCCTCTTAAACTCGTCAAGTTAGATGCTCTTCAAGGCACCCACCATTATAATTAATTGTGAAATGTTGTAACTATGTAGCAATTTGTTGAGATTTTTGTCCCCGCTTCTGTTAAACTGTTCATGTGTGCGGGTGGACTGATTCTAGTGTTTTGAATTGGGCTTCTATATTGTCTTTCCACTTGTATAGTTAATATAAAGTGATGTTGTTCTGGCTATATAAGGATTTTTAACTTATGGCTTCATAAATATTAATGATGCAGGGTAAGTACGTAAAACATGTTTGGTTATGCGTGAATGGCTATCGTTTTATAAAAAATTCACTAATGAAGGGGGAAGGATGGAACACGGTAGAAGTAGTGGATGTTGAAATTCGTGCATTATTTGATATTATTTTTATTTACAAAATTTAAAATTTTAAAATTATTTATTTTTTATATAAGACATAATTTATATTATTTTATATATTAATTATTTTTAAATTAAAATATTTCTAATTAAATAAAAAATATAATATAATATAATATATCTAGAAGAGAAATATTAACGATAATAATATTTTTAAAAATATATAAATTTAAGATAAATTTATTATTATTAACTAAATTAATTATTTTTTAAATTTTAATAAATTAAATAATTAACTCTTATAAATAAAAATAAAAATAATATTAAAGAAATATAAAGAATAAACAACAATGTTCATTTCTTCACAAAAAGGATATATATATATATACCAAAACTGTTATTACCCTTGTTGTCTGTTAACAAAAAAATTGATGATGTGGCAAAATTGCAGATTGCCAGATTAACCGTAGCTAAAATGGAGACAAAGGAGGCAATGGGAGAGTCGGTTCAGTGTTCAACTTCTTGATTTGCGTGCTTTACTCAACTTGTTTGAGCAGCCTGTGTAAATATTTAAATAATAATAATTTGTTAAATAAGAAAAAAAAAATATTGAATAAATATTTTATTAATATTATATTTTTATTTAATATTACTATTATTTTATTTATCATTATTATATAAGAATATGTATAAAAGACATGTATACGCGAAGGGAGCATAATTATGTATTCCTAAGCATGAAAATGGGTGATGCAATTGTGCAGGAATAAATGCAGGCGATAATTGTAGGATTTTCATGGCTTTCTTCTCATATTTGCCTGGAATTTGTTTTTTATGGAAATACTTACAGTATCTTTTTAAAAACTTTCTTCCACTTCCATTCAATCAAATAACTCTCTTTGAGTGATTTTTACTCACTTTCATCCTCCTCCACTTCTCTTCTCTTCTCTTCTTTTCCACTGTTTCAAACAGTGCGTCAACTACACTCCACAGCCATAGATTCATAGTAATTCAATTTTGTCGGTAGAGTAAGATTTATCTCATTTTTCCTCTCTTGTTACTTTTATTTATTATGAAAAAGTGTTTCTATTGTATAATTTGTATTGATGATGAAATTTAAGTAATAATAACCATGCATCAACTATAATCTCAGATTACCGGTGTATATCCGCAGAACAATAGAAACAAAACATAAAAAATAAAAAATAAAATGATAAGGTACTTGATATTTGGAGGAGCTACTCTCCTCTCACGACACATGAAGCTAATGAGGATACATAGTAAAAGGACCTGAATTGTGTCGTCTTGGTTTGTTTCTCAGCTGCAATTTCATTTCATGAACATTTGAATCACATTAATTAAAAATGTGACTTTCTAACTTCCAACATAATTTGAAAGCACAGGTCAATTTTCATTGAACTAGACTTGATTAATTTCAGCTTAATATCGCCCGCCGCGTCAATTCACCTTGTATTTCAGCCTTTTATATTTGCCACAATATCTCTCCAATCTATCCCTTCCCATAATTAATTATTGTTTCTGCTACTAGTCACCAAGAATAATTCCAAATCTTTTAACCATTTTCATATTTAAGAGAAGTAGAGCATAAATTTGTCGGATATACCAGAAAATTTTATAAGTAAGATAAAATATTTTTTTATAGAAATTATTAATATACTCATACCTTTTTTATATATATATTTTAAATATATGAACAATCTACATCAAAAATTTTAAATAAAAATATAAAAAAATTCTTTTATTTTATTAAATTAAAATTTAAAAAATTATAATATTTTATATTCAATAATTTTTCTATTTTCTCTCATCAATATTAAATTATTTTTTTTCTTTTATCATCATTCAATTTTCAAACTCTTTTTTTTATCTCCTCTCTCCTCCCTTACCATAATATAAATATATTATAAAAAATTATATGTATAATAAAATAAATATATATTTTAATTTATATTATTTTTTAATTTTAGGTACATATTAAATAAAAATAAATCAAATTAATATAAAAATATTGATTTTAAATTAGTATTTTTCTAATTTTTTTAAAAACAATAAGAAAATTTAGTTAAAAAATTAACGACTTAAATAATGAACTCGAATTTTATTTTTTATGCTTATTTTTAAAAAATGATTTTTTAATTTATTATTACTTTTTAAATAAAAAAATTTCATGATTATAACAGAAAATAGTTCAAATCATGTATATTTTTTATTTAAAATATAATAATAATTTTTGACACAAATCTATAAAAATGTTAAAAGTATATGTGATTGATAAAAAAATAAGTGATAAAAAAAAAGATTTCTGTAATTTTGAAATTTTCAATTTTTTTACTAATTGATAAAAAATAAATGATTGAATTTTTATAAAAAAAATTTTTTAATGCTATTAATTAATATATATATTATAATATATGTAAATCTTTATAATATATTCATATTATGGTAAGAGATGAGATATGAGAGAGTTTAAAAATTTTATTATTAATGAGAGAAAATAAATGATTGAATAGTAAAATATTATAATATATTTGAATTTAATTTAGCAAAATTAAATAGTTCTGATTTTTTTGTTCAAAATTTATTATCTAAGTTGTTAATGTACTCCAATTGAAAATAGCCTGTATGAATATTAACAATCTTCTTATATATATATATATATATATAATTATATTAAAAATTTTATATATGTTAAAAAATATTCATTATAACTTGCATATTTTAAAATAAGATTTTAATTTAACAAATTGATGATAAAAAATGTGTTGAGATTTTTATATTATAAAATGATATTATATACATATATAAATTAAATGATAATAATTGTAATTGTATTTAAACATGTTTAATGAATACTACAAATGATTTATAATGAGATTATTTTATATAAAATAAGTTAAGTTCATCACATAAATTTTTATGACTATTTTTAAATTAAAACTTGATTAAGTAATTTAAACAATTATTAAAAGAGTAATTTAAATAAATAATTAAGAAATCTAGTAACTATAAAATTTAGTAAATGTTTGTAGAAGCTATAAATCTAATCATAAAATTTAATGTTTTTTATATAAAATTTTCTTAAAACTAATCCTTAAAAATTTTAAATATTACAATTTTTTTATCTATTCATAGTAATGTATTTTAAATAATTTTATCCCAAATATAAATAATTATTTATAATAATTAATTATTATCTTCATTCAAACATATATATAAATAATTAAATGATAAAGATAAATTAATTTTTGATAAAAATAATACCTAATAATAATAGACTAAAATCTTTAAAAACTCATTAAATATATCAAAATATTTTAAATTATACTTTTTTTTTATAAATATTACCATAATATTTTCAATATTATTAGCAAGATAAATATGATTCAATTTAAATATTTTGTAATAAAATTATACTCACAAATTTATTAGTAATAAAAAAAATTATATTAAAAAATATATAGTCTTTTTTCATCTAAAACAAAAAGAGAGAATTAAACTATTTTAATGTATAATATGATTCTTCATAATGCTTTTGTTTACTTGGAGAAAAAATTATAAAAAAAGAAACATTTTTATTACTATATTTTATCATAAAAAAGAGTTTGTTAAATAAATTAACAAAATAATGCATTCAATGCTCAAATTGAAAAGAGTTTTTTTAGTATTATTTAAATTTTAAAAAATATAATAATATTTAAAATTTAAATGAAGTCTATTAAATGCAATAGCTTAAAAATATCTACTTTATCCTAATTTTGGATGGAAAGCTATTCACAATCATTCTTTTATATATATATATATATATATATATATATTTAAATTACACATTTTATGTTAAAAATAATTAAAATATAATATCTAAATTAGTTTGACTATAGACTTTAATTGAAATTTTAGTGTACTATTTTATATTAAAATTACTATTACAATGAGTAAACAAATAAATAACAACATAATTAAATTTGAGTGAAAATTTAATTTATATGAAAAAATAAATAAATTCATAATGAATATTAATATTTTAATATATTATCATACAATATTTATCCAAAAAGTGTTACCAGATAATTATATCTGCATTAACAATGTTAAAAAAATAAAATTTTATTTTGTAAAAAATATTTAATAAATTTTAATGAAAATATATTATAAAAAATATATTCATATTGAAAATAAAATTAATATAATAATAAATTATGAAAAATTAAACAATTAAAATAAAGTATACCTCTTTTAATACCTCAATGTTAATGTGTTATAATACAAAAATTTTATTTTAGAATTTTATTTATTTATAATTTAATTATTAATTATTTACAAAAAATAATAATATGAAAAATATAATTAATTTTCATTTTTTATTATAAATATAAATTAACTAAGTAAAAACTTAAATTTATTAATAATAAAAATTTCAATTAATTATTAGTTAGTTAAAAAAATATAAAATGATATTACATGTAATAAATATGAAATAAAATGTCAGTACTTTTGCTTTGGATGAAAATTTTTCTCTATATTATAAAAAATACCTAAAATTTGTTTATATTTATAATATTTTATCTTTTTAAACTCATTTATACATCACACATATAATTTTCCTCTCCATTTTTTGTCTCTCATTTCATCCAATATCACTTTTTGATATCTTTAATATTTAAATCATAATTTAAAATAGATTTTATTTATAAAAATAGTTTAATTAAAAAAATAAAATAATTATTACAGTAGAATAACAAATAAAAAATTAAATATAGAATTTTTTTTATTTATAAAATAAAAAATGGATGACTATTTTAAATTTTAAATAAAAGAATAATTTTCATAAATATTTTAATATAAAATTTATTTACAAAAATAATTAAAATAAAATTTATTAATAAAATTTAAAAATAGCATGATGATTAAGTATTTAATAAGATATATGGAATGCTTGTTTATTTATAAAATTAATAAATTCACTGTCAATTTAATTTTAAAAAAATAAAAATAGACTGAAATGATTTAATATGACATTTATAAAATGTTTATTTATAAAAAAATTAAAAAAAAAATACTAATGATAATGAATAATAGTGAAATAACAGATGAAATTAATTATAGTTAAATAATATTTACTAAAATAAAAAATATATAAAATGAAGGAAAAATTTACACCAAATTACATCATGTGTACAAACAATTCTAACTAATAAGCGTATTTTATATAATATATAGATAGATGTTACTCGCTATAATTATTTTTTTTATATAGTCAGTACTCATTAAATATGTCTTATATATTTAATATATTAATATTTTTTATTTAATATTCTCTTTGATCTTTATTATAAATATAAAAAATAACTTCAAACTAATTACAAAAATAATTAACATAATTTAATTTTATTAATTCCACTTATAAAATAAATTCTTTTATCCAAAATATCCTTCATAAGAATTTGATATTAGGATTAAAAAAAGAATCATTAAAAATAAAACCTTAATTAAATAAAAAATATTTTAAAAATGATTTCATTAAATATAATAATATTAATTAAACTTAACTTATAATTAAAATCAAAATACATGTATTTTTTGTTGTTTATATTTAGGATAGAAATGAGTACTTTATTTATAAATTTGTAGGAGGAATGGAGGATATAATATTAAGTGCGTGTCTAGAATACTTTTTTAATCAAAAGTCACAGATTAACTTTTAAAGATGCAAAAAATCATATATAAAATTAATATCCTTCAAGAGATGCTTTTTCATATATATATATATACAAATTTAAATATCGAGTTACTCACTACATACTTATGAAAAGGATATATAAGATTACTATATTGAGTAAACACGAGAGTGTAATACACAAAAGATAGTATATGCAACAGCAAATATTGATGAAAATGAAGCAGATAGTAGAGAATTACAACTAACTGTCTCACCCCATACAAATATGCTTTATTACCTCAGAGCTAGAGAGGACTATAAGAAGGAGACGGGTGCACACATAATTAAATTGGTATATGTAACGTAACGTAGTTGATTTAATGCAGAATCCAAGTGGATGCACAAATATGAGATGTTGCTTGCAATTGGGACCAGAAAGTGACACCACTTGCATCGTAGTCATAGTTTAAACTTTAAATTGAGGGGAACCGAGAACCCCACCGGTCCCAATTATTGGACTGTGCTTATTTCATGAATAGGAAAATAACCTCCTTCTCGGATTAGTTTGGACCACATTTCGAACATAATTCCTTTCCCTAAAGTATCTTCCTAACGGGATTATTATTATGATATACAAAAGTATTAAACTGTAAAATTGCACAAGGTAGAAATTTGAGTCCTACATATAGGTTACATTCCTTGCTATTTTTCCTCACCCAACCACCAAACTAATCCATATCGATGGAAGTCATTTCTTCTAAGCATCTTATGACATCCCTTGTCATAATAATTCTTGCTTCTAGTTTCAGCACAGACGCTGCCAACAAAGGCAGTGAAAGACCAATAACATACCAAGAAAACTGTTGATATTTCAAAATAAAAATAACAAAAAAATGTTGGTTTTAATTATAAAAATAATTTTGATTACCCAAGGACACATAGAAAGGTATACTTTATTTTTTTGTATCCTTCTAAAAAGAAAAATGTCCGTTATTATTTTATGAACTTAATATTATTTATTTATTATTTGAAAATAAAAATTAGGTAAACTCATTCTTGACAAATGCAAAGCCACCAAATTCAATCAGGAATAGATTTCTTTATTTCTTTCTTTTATTTTAGAAAACCAGGAATAAATTTCTTAGAGTTAGCGAACTTAGGCGGAGAAATCATAGCCTCGCAGATTTTGATTTTTTTTTTTTTTTTTAAGGAATCATAGCCTCACAGTTTATACAAAATAAAAAAAATAACAAAATATTTTATTGGAAAAATCGTGAAAGACTCAATAATTTCGATAAGGACATTCCTTCCTTTGGCGCATCTTGTGAATCACATGCATTAATATCCTTTATCATTTAATTCAATCATATGTGTTCACATATAATTTCATTTAAAAATTAAATTAATTTAATCAAATTTAATAAAATATTTTTAATCAATTTAAAAATTGAATTTTTTTAAACTATTCTAATTAAATATAGTAAGATATTATTTAAATAATTTTAAACTAATCTAAATAAATTTAATAAAATATCATCGAATAATTACTTATATATTAATACACTAAGATTAAATTTATAAGTTATATTTTAAAGTATTAATTTCTTAATTATTTTAAAATATATAAGTATATATTAGTAAATAAAAATATAAATATTTTAGAAATATATTAATATAGTTTTAAATATTGATATATTTTATATTATTTTAATTTATCCAAATGTTTGTTTCAAAAAATATTATCTTTATAAATATAGTTACATTTGTATAACTTAAACATAAACTTAGACATATACATGATTTTAAAAAGAATTATTGATAATAAAAATTATCTTACATTTTATAATTATTGATTTTTCTTTTAAAAAATATTTTTTCATCATAACCAAAAAAATTAACATTAATAATTAAAAAAAAAAAGAGATTGATGTGTATTTAAATTTATAAATTATAATAAAAATTAACGATGAATATAAAGAAAATATAATATTTGTATAATAATATTGTTGATCTTATATTATTTTAGTTAAGACACATAAATGTTTCTTTTTTTTTTATGATTTTGAATTGATTTAATTTTTTATATAACATGTTTTGTTTTTATAATTAAAATATTATTAAGTTCTTTATTTAAATATATTAGGTACGATTCAATTCTTAAATATATGTATAAAAAGTAAAACTCAACATGCATATAAAAGATGTTTGAATGATATTTTCTTAATGTTTTTAAAGATTTGATTATTCTTATAGAGACTTTGTTCTATTTAGTAAATGAAAGTTTTATTCATAAATATTTTGCGATACAAACAAATGTACATTGTGATACAAAACTTAAAGCAAATATTTATTATTGTAAGAGATTTCTAAACTTAATATTTATTTTTTCTTAACTTTATGTAAGTAATTAGGATTGTTAATTAGAGATAAAGGTTTAAGGATAAAACTTAAATGTAATATTATTGGTGTTGTTGTTAGTATTCTTAAATTAGAGTTGGAGTTTCATTTTAATAGTGCACAATAATATTTAATAAAATTCATTATTATGCATATTATTGAAGTGAAACTTTAAATCTAATTAGATAACGGTACAAATAATTTTATAATATTATATCTAAGTTTTATCTACGATTTAATTACTTGAAAGATTAGGAATAAAAAAAAATTATAAATCTTGATAGACAAATGAAGGAATCAAATTGAATTAAAACCTATATTAGGAATTGAGAAATAATAATGATATTCTAACTTTTTCATGTGATTGGTTAAAATTTATTAAAAATTATTAATTTTGGTATATTTTACTTTTTATTTAATAATTTTCTTTAAAATCCATAAAAAAATTGATAATTTTTAATGAATTTCAATCAACTATAAAAAGTGTTAGAAAAAAATATTTGAGAAAACATGTTAGCATTCCTTTTACAAATTTTAAGTGAAATAGAACAAAATATAATTTCAAAAATTTCTAATTTATTCATCTCAATCTTTATTGCATTCTTGAATCTTGTTTGCTTGTTTTTTTAAGAGAAAAAAAAATCAAGAATAAATTATGATCGTTTCTTTTGGATCTTAATTATTTTTTTCTTCAATCAAATAAAAAACAAATCATCTTTTGTGTTAAAATTGTTGTCATGAGTTGCAAATTGGCGTTTAATCTTTTGATAACGATACTCAACTCTTATCATTTAAAATTTATTACTTGCAACAGCTTGGTACACATATTGAGGTTTGTTTAATTTATTGATTCCAGTAGATCAAAGGCATCATCATTGGGCTACCTCTTGCGAATTTCACACCTCGGGAGTTACAATTACATTCTAGGCTTTATGGATGATTACGGAGGCAAAAACCTAAATTATGAGGCCTCTCCATAATAGTCATATTAGCCCGTGTATGATCCCTAGGAGATTCAATGGATGTTTGATTTCATATTTAGTAGGTTTGAACGTGCATAGAATATTTTGAAATTCTAAACCATTCAATATGACATTTCCTTCATCGTAGAATTTTAACGCAACTTTTTTTTTAACATGACCTGAAGTCAAACATGCTACTACTAATTTGTAATATACAACTTTGGTATACAATTCTCCGTTGTGACTCTTCATGTGAATTTTAGAAATTAATTTTTAAAATATATAAAAAAATTAAATCTTGGAAGTTAATTTTTTCATATTACCAAAATTTAAATTTTAGTACAATAAAATGAAATTCATGTATCTATAAATTCATTAAATTGACAGAAAAAAATGTGAATAACAAAAAAAAAAGGAGCAAAGCAAACCCTTAATTTATTATTTATGTTTCAAAAGTCAATTATAGAATCGTGTGCTGACCCATTTTTTCCTTAATCTTTGATATTATAGTAAATGAACGCGATCTTGATTTAATTTATCGGCAAGAAATCATGTGTATTTAGACAGTAGTACGTATACGAAATCGGCATGTGACATGTGGCATGTGCCATTCCATCTCGTACGGTTTAATTTGCTTAGAAACAGAGTGGATTTGTCGAATGCATACTCAGCATATGTTTTTTTAATTATTCCCTTCTCCGTTTTCTCTGTCCTCTTGGCTTTCACGTTATCGGTTATAACTTGAGATAGATAGAATTTGCTTATAAAAGCCTCATTCGACACTTGTACCAATGCATTGTAATAGAAATTAAGACACAAATGGCATTGCACGCTCTGGTTGCAAGTTCAAAGTGTTGCCAAAGTCTCTTTAGAATACTTGTATCCCTTCTACTTATCTCAACCTTTCTCCAATTAGGAGCATCTGCGTCCTCCAAATCCACAACCAGCACCGATTCCCTCAAAGCCTACAAAAAGTTCATAAAAGATCAGTGCAATTCAACCACATACCCAAGTGTTTGCTACAAGTCTCTCTCCCCATATGCATCAAAAATCAAAAGAAATCGCTTAACACTCACCAAAGTCTCTATTTACGTGGCTCTAAAAGCAGCCAAAAGTGCGTATAGCACATTGACAAAGCTATCGAATTCCAAGGTGAAGCTAACACATGGAGAAACGTTGGTCATTGCTGATTGCCAAGAGAACATTGATGACACGTTGGATCTGCTTCAGCAATCTGCTGATGGGCTGGCACATTTGAATGGTACATCAACTATTGATGACAAATTTCAATGGGATAACATAAAGACATGGATGAGTGCTGCCATAACAGATGAGAGTACATGCACCGATGAGTTTGACGAAATAAAAGTGCGTCCTTCACTGCAGAAGAAGATCAAAACCACCGTTTATAATGTTTCTTGGTTGACTAGCAATGCCTTGGCATTCGTCAACAGGCTTTACTAACTAATAAATCTTCAATCAAGTAAACCATACTTGTTAATTCACTACTGTTTTTTTCTTCTATATGACAGGTGTAAACACACTCTTTCCCTTCTTGGGATACTTGTGCTTACGCTGTTTCTTCCTTAAGCCACAAAGCTTATTGTAAAATTGTGGCTTTTATAGTGCGATTCTTATGTTACATATATGCAGGGTGTATATGATCTACTTCTTGTGTGTGTGTGTGCAGTATGTTCAAGGCAGCAAAGGTGGGTCCAATTCCCCCTAAAGAATATTTTTTAAAAGATTACATATAAATTTTAATTTTTATATAAATATATGCTCTAAAAAATATGTCATTCCTTAAAGAAAAAAAATATTTTTTATTTTAACGACTTTGTTTTTTTTTTTTTTTTCATTGATATAGATTTTGTCTATTAACAAAAATATTTTTTTTATCATAGACATTATCCTTCTGTATTAGTATTGATAATATGATATATTATACTTTCAAAGAATTCCGAGGACTGTACATTTGATTGCTTTTTCATTCACAATGGTCGCTAGATTGAACTGAAAATCTCTTGTTTTGGAGAAACTTGTTTCATAATAAAGAAAAATCAAGTTCATGATCAAGAAAAAGTGGAAACAAAAATAAATATATTTTAGTGCATTACCAAAACGTCTAACTAAAATGTCTCAAGCTCAATTACTCGAAAATGGAGTTAGATTAAAAGCTTCAAATATAATTTTGTTACTTATAGTCATCTTATTTGATCTAATGAGATATATAAATAATTATTGTCAACTAATAAAAAAGGGGGCTTAATGCATAATGCATTTAGAAGTATTATTTATTAATTGAACTTAGAATGTATTAAGTTTATTAATTGTTGCCCTCGAGTAAAATAAAATTAGTTTATATGACTTTTTCAAGTAAGAGATTGTATAAAATAGAAAAAAAAATAATGGTGTAAAATAACAGAAGTTGTATAAAATGTAAACTAAGCTTACGAAATACTTTTTTTTATTTTTTATTCTTTAGTATCTTCTAGACTTAAAAAAAAAAAAAAAAAAAACTTTTAATCCAACAACGAAAGAGGCTTCGTTTTGAATTCTGCATGTGTTGTGCTTTAGAATGGTGCTGTCTAGACTCTTGAACTTGATCAGTTTTTAAATGGAAACCATGTACATGATTTTACTGATATCAATTAATTAATTTGCATCCATGAATAAATTCTCGTCCGAACTAGTGTAAATCGAGCTATATAATAGAAGCCTTTAAATTAAGAATCTCAAATACAGTTGGAAAAAAATAGAAATCTAAAAAAGATGAGACTTGATACTTCTTGTATGAAGACCAAAGAACCTCAAAAGGGGTCCAAAGAATGTGAAATAAAGGAAAGTATAATTATCAAAACAATTTAACCGGTGATATTTTACATGGAGGAATATTAATCCGAAATTTGAAATTCTTTCTTTCGAATGAGAATATGCAGAGCGTTGGATTGGTGAAATACGAAACTAAAAGTTTCTTTTTCATTGCTTAAGCCTTAAATTATGTACTCTGACCCTGTGATGTAATAGTTGGCCAAAATTGTATAGGCCATTTCGCTTTAGCCCTAAAATTATGGTCAAAGTATGTGATTACCATTGAATAATTTGCCTAGGATATTTAGTTGGCCATTTAATTAATTTATTACGCCTTTACTTCAAGTCATCATTTCTTACGTATAAAAGTTAAAATTTTTGTGGGATCCACCAAAATTACTTTCCTTGCAAATATGGTAGGAAATAAGTGAAATGAACAATAAATGACTAATTTCCAAAGGAATCTCTCCTTATTCGTTCAGCTTGTGACCCTTTGAAGGAAAATGTTTTTTTTTTTTCATAAATGAGACCTAAAATCGATTATATCTTCGATTATATGTCATTGATGAGAGATAATCAAATTTATTGTTTTACACATTGGTTGCATTATTTATCGTGGAGTTAAATATATTTTTAGTTTTTATAAATATTAAAAAATTATTTTTAATAATTAATTTTTGGTCCCTTCTCTTATAAAATTTGTTAAATATTGATTATCATTTTTATTAATAATTTTGATTATTTTAAAATTATTTATGGTAAGGTTAATCTTAATTCTAATAAGGTTAATCTAAATTTATTTTTGACATATTTTATAAAATGAGAGATAAAAAATTATCAATTAAAAATAAAATGACTAAAAATATAAAAAAATTATATTTATAAAGAGTAAAAATACATTTAATCCTTTTATTGTGGATTGGGACTTGCATGACTATTTAAATTTAAGTAATTTTAATAATAATTATATTTCTCTTTACTAGAAATTTTATGTAGGGTCAATTATTAAGATTACTAGTTACTAGCAATAGTGCTACATTCAAGTCGGTAAAAAATGTCATTTTTTTGAAACAAAAGTTGTCGTATAAAAAGGGGGAAAATATGTTTTGAGTAGGGTATAAAAAGGAAATTGACTAAGAGATGCCAACTACGAGCCAACAGGGCTATTGACTTGAAAAAAAAAAAAACAAGAAGCCATGTTACCTTATGTTAGCCAGGTCTACTGTTCAAAGAAAGTGTGATTTGTGGTTGAAAACATATTTTAGTACAGCGATCAAATTGAAAATGAGAGAAAATTATGGAACCAAAATTACCATTCCTATTACTATTATTATTATTATTATTATTTGTGGTTGGTTTGTTCATATGTTGACCTAGTTTCCAAGTCCCCAAAAATGGAATCCTCTCATGTTTTTATTTTATGGATTCTTAAATTGAAAGCAATAGAGTCGTGTAATTAATTAGATGTTAATTTAAAAATGCTTGTCTTAATGCAGTAGCAATCGTTTTATATAATTGAGCGTTGACAGAGGCCTCTTCACCTTAAATTCCAGTATACTACATGCTACTTTATTTGTTAATCATATCTCTCCTTTTTTTCATTTGCTATACTAATAAGTTATTATGAGGATATGAATTTGTAATATTTTTCTTAAGTTACCACATTGCTCCAAACATTTTGTGATGCCCTGTTTAGTTACTTTCTTAAGCCAAAAAAATTAAAGAAATGATTGGTTAATGATCACAATTAGTTGCACATAAAGAAAAAAAGTTTGTAGCGTTAGCGTGCGAAGGAGTTGGGAGTAGCAGCTAGCAGGGCATCTGAAACTCTATGGCCAAGGCACCGACCGGCCTTTTCAAACTTTAGTTATATATATATATTTTTTGACAATTTCCCATTATCTATGATACAAGTTGCACCATAAATTTAGGATCTCTATTTTCATCTCAAGAAATTCTATTTTTGAGAGAGTAAGATTTATGCACGTCTCCAGGCCCACATTTTAACAGATATCACTATTTTACACTTAACTCGGCTGCGGCAAGAATCAATTTATTGGATAAAGCGTTAGTTGATCAGCAGACTTTTGTTAGATGTTAGGTTTAAGCATGTATTTTGATACTGGAGAAGAAGGATGACAATGCCAAGTTGGCAAGTTATGTGCAGATGCTGTAATCACATTTGTGGGACAAAATGAAAACTGAATGGATCATACATCAAGTATATATATCTTGTGACTCAAGAAAAAACACAAATAGGATGTATTTGTGGCGACAAGTCTTTGGATGTATAGCTGTCTAATAATCTAATCCTCTGTCCACCAGCATCAATCCTACTCTCTCTATGTCCTCTAATCTGTCTGCATTTTCATAAATCCCCGTAAGTACAAAGTTATGTTCATTGCCTGTCTCTAAATCGAAAAGCTCGTTTGTAGCAATCTCTCCCTTAGTTAAATTTCCCTGCAAAAAGCAGGCATACAATATTGCCCCCCACACAATTGAAGCGGCACCCTCAGCACTCAATGCTTAAATCCAAAGATTTCAACATTGTGAACCTTTTCCTCACAGTATAAGAACAAATTTTTAATTGTCACTTAAAGTAAATCCAATCATAAAAAAAGTTCAATACCAATGTACTTACAATGCAAAACAGTTTTGTACTGTTAATAAATTATTTTAAGAAAATTATTATAAGACTTAAATAACATTTTGGTCTTCAAGAAATAGAAATAAAGAGTTTTTTATTTTAATTCTTTAAAAAAATTTGTTTTAATTTTAATCTTTCAAAATAATTTGCTTTTAGGCTCAATTTTTAAAAAACATCGTTAAATGATAATGTAACAGTAATGTTGGTAATTTATTGACCTATCATTCAAGGAATCTGATAGGATAATTATGTGTATTTTTTTTTGTCAAACTGTATTTTTAAATTTCTCATTAACTAGTTTAATATCATTATAATTGTTTTGAATAGATAGAAATTTAAAAATATAGTTTATTAAAAAAAGTTATACATAATTATCCTATCAAACTCCTTGAAAACATAATAAGTTACTAAACTATCAAAGTCATTGTTATGTCGTCAGTTAACACTGTTATTTGAAAGTATAAACTAAATATAAAAAAAATTTAATATTTAAAGGACTAAAACAATTTTTTTAAAGAACTACAATAAAAAATACCATTTTTTATAGGGACCAAAAAGTTATTTAAACCTAAGTAAACAAATTTATTATACGTAATAATTTATTATTAAATAATAATGTAAAATCACTTTATATTGATAGTACATAACTTATCTTCTCAACAAAAAAAAAATTGTATCATCATGACATTGATGCTGAGTATTCACCAACTTTGTTAATGACTATTTTTTGTCTTAAAATTGGTCGACTACCTATAATGGAGTGTCTTTTCTTAATCACATTTTTTTTTCATTCACAAGGCTTGAACTCAAGATCATTGCTTAAGAAATTCAAGCCTACTTTTCTCACTTCTTCCACCTCTCTCATTTTCCAAACAATATAAAACTTTTATTCTCTCTCACCTACTTTTCACTTTGCAAAATCCCTCTAAAAAATCACACCATAAGGGTTCACTTAGAAAGGTTTAAGTAAAGCTCTAAAAAGATAAATATTTATATTTTCACATACAATTGGTACCTTTTATTAATAGATAAATCAAAAATTTAAGAATGATAACTCTCATAAAAATATTGAAAAAAAAAACACATGTTATTCTTTTTCTGGTAAGTGTTGAAAAGAACAAATAGACAAAACAAAAAAAAATAGCCTAGGGAAGAATTTAGAATCTCTTAAAACACACCTTTTCTTACATTCACATCAAGCAATTATGACAACTTTGATGGATGATTGTCCAGTAGGATAATATTAGAACTACATTGCATTCCCATTTTAACTAACAAGTCCACACATGAATTACCTTTTTGGAGAGTATGAAAAATCAATAACTCCCACTCCTTAGCCATGAGATCTCTAATGGAGGCTATGATAACAACATATATATGATAAATGTTGACATCTCCATGCACCAAATAAATACCTAGTAAAGAGTTTGAAACACACCAAACTTTACAGTATAATTAATTTCAAACTCACTACAAGTCAAACCTAATAACTAACAACTCAAGTTGCAAATCAAAGACTTCAGAATTCCCATAGAAATAAAAAATTCCTCTTCTATAAGAGTCTTGGAGGAGACATTGAAGCTAGCAATACCAAAGGACCCAAAACAACTCTCACTCGCATGCACAATAACGTAAGGATGGATAAGAAAAATGCATCAAACACTTGTAATTTTTTAGAGAGAAAAAAAATGAAAGAGATACATCCAATGATAGGTTGGACCTAAGGAGGTCCAAAAGAAATAGGATTAATTGATCCAAGGATTTTATTAAATAAAGTTAGGTAATTTTAATTATTTGATATTTTGTTATTTTTTTAATTTCCTTTTTATTCACTAAAGATAGACAATGACCCTTGAAGGATTGTCATCCAATTAAGTTAGTAACTATTAGTTATTTAAGGTATTGCACTTATGTAATTGAAAAAAAAATATATCAAACTTGTCTTTATCTTTAATGAGTCTTTTTTTAATTATCTTCAATGGGAGTCTTTAGGTATTTTACAATAGTTAGTTTGTTCTTTATTTTTATTTTATTTTTTAAGAATTGGCATTTTCATTATGGAAAGGAATATCTATAAGTTGCATTAAAGTGAAAACTAAATGTTGATAAGTAAGTGAAACCATTAAAGGAAAAAGGACTATCATCATGTCAATGTCAATAAAGTAAAAGTCGTCATGGATGTTGGTTCTTCAAAGAAATGATAATGTTAGGAGTCTTATATTAAATAATATTAACTACTTGATATGGTATTTAAGTCATGAGATTTTCTCACTTAATGGACTAATATTTTATGTTTGAATTTTTCTCTTGTGTTTAAATCTTAATAATTGATATTTTTGTTATATAAAAAAATAGCCTACTATAAAATACCTAAAAGACCTACCATTAGAAACTTTGAAGAAGATAAAAATGACTAATAAAACATAAAGATTAGAATTATATTTTTCTTCATTTTTTTTATTATACAAGTAGAATGCCTTAAATAACCTATAATTACTAACCTAATTCAATGACAATCCTACAAATGTTATAATCTAACTTTAGAGAATAAAAGAAAAATATAAACATAACTAAATATTAAATAATTAAAATAACCTAAATTCATTTAATAAAACCTTTGGACCATTTAATCCTATGTTTTGGGTTGCTTAGCCCAACCCATCATTAGATCATAAGAATATGCTAAAAGACAACTTTATCTTGTTATCCTTAAATAATGTAGATTATTTTCTAGAACTGAATCTTAAACCATGTTATCTTTAGTTTTACTAGTTAAGTGGATTTTACATTAAAATTTTGTTCCGTTATATTTCTTTTTCTTTTTTTCTTTTTTTTTTAAGGCCTACCTTGATCCAATGGTCCTAAATTAGTTTATAGCATAGTTGAGCAAGCTGAGGATGAACAACCTTCCTTTGATCTTGATGCAGGCTTAATCTTCTTATCAAAATCATGAAAACACCTATAAAAGGTCACCTAGCAATGGAAAACAAGTATGGATTCAATCCTTATAGCATATCTCAATGTCAAAATCTTTGTTGGTGAAACCTTTAACATTGCGAAGCTTGTGTATTCATCCCAAAGACTAACGTGAGACACATTAGGGGCACATGATCGTCCTTATGAGATTGATAAGGAATATTTTCCAGTTAATGCCGATTTTAAGTTATGCACAAGATAAAAACTTGTTTTATTCCAGGACGTTATTATTTAAGGTCATATGATAACCTCAAACATTCATGCATTTGGCAACAATAAGTTATGTTTTTTATTTCTACAAAATGTGTTGTGTTTTGTGTGAATGGCGCTTTAGAGTTTGAGCAAGTGTACATTTGAGTAAAAGGATTGGCTAATGATATAATAAGCATGGTGTGTCAGTATAAACATTTTTTCATTAATAATTAATTAAAAAATTACGTTTTTTGAAATAGTTATTATATAAATGAATAAGTTTATAATATGTGTGACTAAAGAATAATGTAAAAGACCTTTACAGTCGTGATATATGTATTATTTATTGATAATGAATTATTTTTGTCTTGGAATGTACAAAAGAATATTGTGTTGTTTGTAGAAACAAACTACAACATAACTTAATTCCAACGAATTGAATATCACAGCATAAGACAATAATCAAAGGCCAGAAGTGAAAGGCACACCAGTGGCAGGCAACCATGTGCGACCAGCAAGGAGGTTAGCAACGGTGAATGGTGATGCCTCAGCTGGGCTAGTTATTCTATGGAAACCAGGCCATCGTACCCTTTTTCTTATGGATGAACCGGGTCCAAAGTTGCTATATTCTCCATAATAGAGAGTATTCAAAGCAAAATTAGAGTCCCCCCATGGAGACCAACCCATTGGGTTCACCAAGCTATCCAAGAAGGATTTCATGACCACAACTCTAGAGTATCGCTGCCAAGGGCGACCCAAGAAGGTGTTGTACTTGGCAATAACGGGCCTGAGGTCTGGGGCAGCCCTGATCTGAGAGTTGTGAATTGAAAAGCCAGTGTTTTGAAATGGGTCATCTCTACCTTGGGCTGTGATCATGTTTGCTTGCCCATTTAAAGGCCTTCTTACAAGAATGACACAGTTTTGAAAAACAACAGCAGCATTGCCAAATATAAAGTCAACAGTGCCATAGATGTAGCATCCTCTGTAAAATTGTCGTTGTGCGTGGACCATTAGGGTGTCTTGATAGCCTTCAATGGCACAGCGATAGAACACTGAGAGGTCAGAAGCTGATCTAAGTGCCACTGCTTGACCCTTCAGAGGACCTGCGGTGTTTCTGAATGTAATGTCACGTGCAATGAAGTGAAGACCATCAATTCCTGAAGACCATTAAGAGTATTAATAATTTTCTTAACAGTAGAAATGTTAAAAGAAAATAAAATTATGAAGAAAAAGACCTGCTGTTGCGGAGCTATAGGTGGTATAACCGGCTTTAACGCTCCTGCCACTTGTTATAATGGTATTTCTCATGCCATCCCCGACCAGCATAAGGTTGTCATTGGTCTTGTCCACCTCAATATTCTCTCTATAAATTCCTCTCTTGACATGTATAATAAATCTGCTCTTGAACCTTCTCCTTGCCGCGGCATTGATAGCTGATTGGACACTCCTGAAATGCCCCGAACCATCTTTGGCTACCACAACATGTGCCCTTATTGTTGAAGAAGAAGACTGCAACAGCTTCCTCTCATGCAAGGAAAACCAACTTGGATATGCATCTTCCCTATAACCAACTCTTTCGTACTTGAGGAAACCCCAATTCACGAACAACCCATTGCTTATTATCTCCGTCACATTGCATCTCTCTGTGGGAACCATCAAATCTCGAACGCCTAGTTCTAAGGCCCCGTTTTGACATGTTTCTATGTTTGTGCGAGCTGTGCTCAGCCACGTTTGTGTATCCAAGGCTGAGCAGCCTCTCTTCACCTGAACCCCTTCAAGGGTTCGGTTTAGATGGAAAACGGTGTTGTCGTACAGCTTCAAACAATCGCTAAACACTGATTTCTGCTTCTTGCTGATCCCCTTTTGCCCCAGCTCACGTGCTTTCCTTCGCATTATCACTGCTCTCTCCAAGGCCAAGTGAATTAGAATTGCGCGGAATTCGGATTTGTGTTTCAATTTTTTATGGTAGTGGTAGTGGCTTTCTTTCATGTAGTATTTGCATGGCTCCGGGTATGGGGTTTGGTTGCACCACCAATCGATGTTGCTGTTGGAACGTCTTCTTCTTGATGAGGCTATTGAGAAAACTGATGACAATAATAACAATGTTAACAATGTTTTTCCCATCGTTGTCATTTTGGTGCTGTTTTTCTCTCTTTTCTTGTTTTGGCTGCCCGGCAGTTATATATTTCTATTTTCCATGCACTCCTGCAGTAGCTTAGAGTGGGAGTTTCTTTAATCATGTGCTCATTGCTGACCCTTTTTTTCTTTAATCTTTCATGTTACAGTAGACGCCACGCGATCTTGATTTTCTTCATGAATACTAAATCGCGTGTATTTAGACAGTACTACGGAATTAGCACGTGGCATGTGCCATCCCATCTTTCACGGTTTAAGGAATTACTCCCCAACATAGTGGAATTACTCATTGGAAATCTCTTCAATGGCATTGCGCACTCTTCTTGAAAAGTTCAATGTCTTGCTACAATCTCTTCAGACTCACGCATAAAAAATCAAAAGAAATCTCTGTTTATTTGACTCTATAGGCAGCCAAAAGTGCATACCCCGCGTTGACAAAATCTCTGTTTGCGTAATTCCCTATAATACTCCAACCGTTTAGTGCTGCGCTGTTTGTATTCTTTCTTAAGTCTTACTATTAAAAAAAGGCAGAGGGTACTTGGCTTGAAATCAAAGCATAAAAAAGAAATAGATTATTTGTGAATGATGACCATAGTTGTACATAGAGAAAAAGAAATAAGTTGCTTAAATGGCAGCAGGATTACTTATTTGGAGTACGGAAGAGTTGAGGGTAGCAGGGACTCTGAAACTCTGCGGCCACAGGTACTGCCATTTCGGACTTCAGTTATATTTTTTCTTTGACAACTTTCAATTAACTAAAATACAATTTGGCCATAAATTTAGGATCTCCATTTTCATCTCAAAAAGGCTAATGCCGAGTCTGATAAAATATTGGCTGCAGCATGTGCAGGTTGCTGCAAGAATCAATTTATTGGATGGAGTGTTAGTTGATAGACAGACTTTTGTATAATGTTACGTTTAAGCATGTCTTACGTAATTCCTTGCTTCAAAAAAGAAAATGTCAAAGAATTTCCTATTTGAGGTGTTAGAAATCATTAATTGCAGACAATACCATCCAGAAAGGCGTGACAAAATCAACTGCTATGAATGGAAAAACTCTTTTAAATCTCTTGTTCTAGTCGGCAAGGTACTCAGCCCTGTAATTACATGTTATTTGAAGATAATTTACGTGTGAAAAAATAATATATTTTCTGGAATTTGATGGCAGAGAGGAAGGAAGATAATGCCAAGTTGGAATTTGATCAAGCAAGTTATGTGCTGATGCTGTACATCAAGGAATGTTCATTGTAATCACATTTCGTGGGACAAAATGGAAACTGGATAAAGCATTTCCAGTGATTCAAGAAAAAGCACATGGGTTGGACTTGTGATATAAGTCTTTGGATGTACAGCTGTCTAAGAATCCAATCCTCTGCCAACCAGCATCATTCTAACTCTCTCCATGTCCTCTAATCTGCCTGCATTTTCATAAATCCTCATAATAAGTACAAAATTATGTTCATTGTCTGGCTCTAAATCGAAAAGCCTGTTTGCAGCAATCTCCCCTATAGCTGTGTCTTCGTGCATAAAGCAGGCATACAATAAAGCTCCCCACAGAGTTGGACCAGCAGCCTCAGAGCCCATTTCATCGACAATGATGCTATAAGCCTTTTTAATCAGTCCTGCTCTTCCATAAAGGTTAACCATACAACCATAATGCTCCATAATTGGTTTTATTTTATATTTTCCACTCATTAGAGCAAACAATCTCTCTCCATCCTTCACCAAACCTAAGTAGGCACAAGCTGATAATATTGAAACAAACGTTATTTTATCAGGCTGAACACCAGCTTCCTCCATTTGCTTGAAAAAAGCCAGGGCTTCTCGGCGTTTGCAATGTGCAGATATTATAGAATTCCACGAAACAACATCCCTCTCTGGCATTAGATTGAATATCCAACGTGCCTTTTCTAACCTACCATGGTTGGAGTACATCAGGATCAAGGAATTAGCAATGGACAGGTTCCATTCATGTCCTCTCCGGATTACCCATCCATGAATTTGGACCCCAAGACCTAGTGATGGCACACTTGTGAGAATGGTGGATA
The DNA here is from genome assembly GCA_026544285.1 of Pachyrhizus erosus. NCBI lineage: Eukaryota > Viridiplantae > Streptophyta > Magnoliopsida > Fabales > Fabaceae > Pachyrhizus > Pachyrhizus erosus. The sequence goes on along the minus strand of JAMLFT010000069.1, from coordinate 8,213 downwards.
TGCTAACAGAGTCAGGTTCAGAACCTTCCAAAATCATTTGGCGGAAAATGTTCATTGCCTCAACCTCAAGGCCGTGACGAAAATAAGCCGTGAGCATTGAATTCCACGAAACGGGGTCTCTATGAGGCATCTTATCAAAGATCTTTCGAGCCTTTACAATGTCCCCGCACTTGGAATACATGTCAACAAGTGCATTGAGGACAAACCCATCAGTGGCAAAGCCAGCACGAACAACATGGCGATGCAACTCTTCCCCCACTTGAACAGACCCAATTCCGGCGCAAACTTTGAGAACCCTCGGGAAGGTGAACAAGTCAGGTTCAACACCCTCTTCCATCATTTGGAAGTAGAGTGCAATGGCATCATCGTAGAGACCCACTTGGGCATATCCTGAGATGAGTGAATTCCAGGGAAATGCAGATGTATCCCTCTTAGCCATCTGATCAAACAGGTCGTGGGCATCATCCACATACCCAGAGGAAGCATACAACCTAAGAAGCTTGGAGGAAATTCCCACATTTTTATGCAACAGGGATGTTGGGATAAGGCGATGGACTCGGATACCGTGACGAATGGCTTGCAAGCGATAGCAGGTTTCTAACAGAGAGGCATAGATTTCAGGGTCAATTTTGATGCCCTTCTCAACAGAGGCTTCAAGATCTTTGACGACTTGTTCAAGTGCTTCCAATTTTGTTTTGGGATGAGGTCGGTGATGGATAAGGAGTGGGGTTGATTTGGGTTTTGGGAAACAAAGAGCGTCCCTTCTTTCTTGTCTTTCTAACCGTCTTTGTTTCCAAGTTTTATTTTCGTTGGTGTTTTTCTTCTTATTCTTATTATTCTTGTTCTTGTGGGAGCACAAGTTCATGCAATATGGAGGGAACCTTACTAGCGTGGCTATCATTCTAATTTCTTCCACGGGAAATCCCAATTGGCCATTTGGATATCATTCTAATCATATTTTATAAACACTTGTGTCCGCAGTTACTTCCATATTCATCCACCAAGTTTTGATATTGGACTATTACACTAACACATGAGTACATTAATACCACAAATTCTTAAAATTTCAAGATTCACATGAATTTTAAAAACATTTTAGATAAATACACGATATTTATAAAAGAGATACTAACCATTTTTCATTGACATATACTAATCAATGATAGTTATAATTTATAATAATAGAACAAATTATCATAATAGAAAAATTATACTCTCAATACATATTTATTAATTTTTTTATATTTAACTTACAAATTCTTTATAAGTTTAAATATGAAATTGATTCCTGGAAAATAATATTTTTTTGTTTTGATCTTTAAAAAATATTTAATTTTGATATTTTAAATATTTTTTTATTTGTCTCTAATATTAAATAATATTTTGATTTTAATATCTATTTTAAATGATATCATAGTAACTTTGCCCATATAATAATTTGTTATGTAAAAAAAATCTAACATAATAATTATACGTAATTTTTTTATAAAATTATTTTTTTAAATTTCTTATTTAATATATTGGACTAAAAACATGTTGGTAGCATTTTTAATAATAAATAGTAGTATTTAGGTTATTGGTTATTTTTTATTTTTTATTTTTAAAAGAAAAATTGGTGGAAACACGATAAACAAAATTCTAAAATTTAAACTAGTTTCTTTAAGAAAAAAGAGTATTCAATTTACTAATATTTTGACCATTTTATAAATTATCATCACAAATATTTATTATTCTTAATTAATTCTTAATTATAGTAACTATAATTTTAATTTATCCTTTCACTTATTTTTTGTTAATTTACTTACAAAAATATACGGTGCGTGCATTTATTATAAAAATATACTTCAAAATTAAATGAGACAATTTTACATCTCATTTTCGTGTTTACAAAACATCTTTCATTTCTAGATTTTGTAAAACATACTACTTTAGAGAGAGAAAAAATGAAAGACAAACCATCTATTTATATTAACAAGTCTCTTATATGTATTGCAATCATATTTTTTAGGATAGATATGCAAATAAAAATAATTTAGTTAGATTTATGGAAAACAAGAAAATAAACAAACTAATAGGAATTAATTTCAATGTGTTAGAAAAAAAATCGTGAAAAAGTGTTAATATAAAAAAAAGTCATTAAAGGTGAGATTTGAAAATTAAAAAATTTAAAGCAAAAAATAATATAAATAAAATAAATGTCAAAAATAAAAATCATAATTTGACTTTTTTTAACATTAAATAACACTAAAAGTCACGTCTTATTAAACAAATATAATATAAAATGATGTTACATTTAAAAATTAAATTTAAAATTCTAACAAAAGAAACTATGATATAATAGAAAAGATTATAATAAGGCACAATACTTGAAATATAACAATTATAATATTAGTTTAACTGTTTATTATGAAATTAAAATATAACAATTATAATATTAGTTTAACTGTTTATTATTAAATTAAAGTATAATATTATTATAGAAGTACATAAAAAAAAGGATAGTGCATTCTATCTTGCTTCAATAATTCTAATATTATTTGTCGATATATGGATTTTTAATATTTTTCAAATTCTTTTATCATTATTTTTCTGCATAAAATACTTTATAAATACATTATATACCTATTCTCATATTTATATGTCAATATTTTTTGAGTTTAAGTTTCATATATATATGCTTTTTTTACGTTATTTATACTATTCTTAATATTCAAATATCATGAAAATAACATGATTTTTAAGAATATATATATATATATAACTAATAACATAAAAATATATTAATAATACATTAAAATTAAATATTTGTATCAATTTGATGCACCTTAGTGTTAAATAGACAATTTTTTTTGTATATATACAAATGCTAGTCAATGATATAAATGTAATTAAGATTGTCTTAATTACATGTTTATCAAAATTAATATGTTGTTGATGATACATTGTGAGATGTAATATGTAATTTGTCAAAATAACTATTAAAAATGAAAATAGGAAACTCCCTCCTTAATTTTTTAACCACAATTAACTACCAAAATACTAATAGGTTTCTCTCAAATTCAATCAAAGTTTTAATAAGTAATAAAATTCTTCATATATTTACTACTATTAAATAAAAATATTATATTATATGTATCATTAGTGTTAATAATATTATTAATAAATTAATACTAATAACATTATTAATATATTAATAAATAAATTAATAATCTAATAATCTAATAATCTAATAATACGAATATAGTGAACTAACAAATATAATATGAAAATGCTAATATTGTTGAATATATTTTAAAATTAATAATATTAATAATACTAATAATAATATGCTAATAATACATATAAATTTATTTATTTAGTATTAGTAATATATATTATTTGCTACATGAATAAAAATTAGAATATATATAACTTAAATAGGTAAAATATTATATAATTTTAAAATTAATGATAATAATAATAAATTTCGTGATAATAATATTGTTGCATAAAGTAACTAGCAAAGTACATATGATCATTATGAAAAAAAATGGTAAAGAAGAGAAAAATCTTATTTATTTTATCAATTTCTATATAAATTATTTTATTTTCTTATACTAATTATAATGACACTAATTATTTCATCTACTATATAATTTTAGCAATTATACGTCAATTTCTTTCAAATATGTGTTTTCATTTATATGTTATATTTTAAATTGCTTTTAATTTGATAAATAAATTAATTCACATGAGTAAATTTAATTTTAGCTATAGATCAATATTGATTTTGTTTATCATGTGTGTTAAATTTTCGCCCCCTTAACAATTTTTTTTATTGCGTCCCTACTCACAATATACTGAATCAAAATTTGAAAATCTAGGAAGAGAAGTGTTTCCATTTAATTTTTTAGTAATGCTTCAAATAAAATTATCTAAAAACAAAAATATCTATGAATATTAAAAAAATCTTAGAAATAGGAGACAAGAATCTTAATCTCATTAGATGTATTTATTGCTGATGAGACAAAGTGTAGAGATACAATGGGAAATGAATATGATAATGAATTAGTGTTATCCCACGTCTATCACAATCTTATTTTCAAATATTTTCATATTATTTGTTGTACAGCATATTTTATAAATATATTAATTTATATATTCTCATATTATATGTTAATAGTTTGAGTTTAAGTTTAATATTCTTTTGAAGGTTTTATACTATTATTTAATATTAAAATATTATTAAAATTATACAATTTTAAAAATTATAAAAATACATTATTAAGTAATAAGGTTATAAATTTTCAAATTACTTAATATTTTAATCCATCTTAAAGAAAAACAAATTATAATTTACCAATTCTCATTTTTTTTTTCTGGGTAAGAGTAGTTCTTCTACGTTACATACTCTTAGACATTTAAATCTCATAATCAGATGAACCTATACTAATAGATCAAAAGTAAAAAATATTAATGATTTTATACATACTTAATTTTAAGTAATATACTGATTTGGCAATTATTTTAGCAAATTTGATTACTTGTGACGTGTTTATATTATCATATCTCATTCATTTATACTTTTTTTTTATCTGTTGTCTGTTTTTGTTTTCTTCTTCTTCCTCCTTTAAACGAAACATCCGTCGAAAACTTCTTTACTGTTATTTTAAGAGCAAACAAAACTACAAGACATAAATTCTTGTTCTATTTTTTTATTTATTTTCATTTCAATTAAAAGTATACATTTTATTTATTTATTTTTCTTTATTTTCTTTCATTCACTTATCTACCTCTATATTACAGATTATAATATACAATTTAAAAAGTGAATATGTCTCTCTTTTTAATCTTTCCGTCTTCAACATTTTCTTTTGAAGGTAGTTTTACACGCTGGCTTTGCTTTCAAACATATCAATTTACTCATTTTTTATATTATTTCATTTTTTAATTGCACATCAATTCAAATCTATTTTTATCTCTGTTTTTAAATTAAATTTTAATAATTTTTTTAAAAATATCAATTAAAGATAGACTCAAATAACTTTTTAAACTTATAAAATATGAGTGTTTTAAGTTTAACTCTATTTTTTTATACTTAATAAATTTTTATTTTTGATTGTGGTCCTTATCATTAATAAGTTTTATAAATTTTAACAATAATTATATTATCATGATATCATTTTTTGTTATACCATCAAATTTGTTCGATCAATAAATGACAACATCATAAAAAATGTTAAATCATTGTGATGAAAGAACTAAAAAAATGATATATTTATGAAAATTAAATATAAAACATGTGACGTATTTGTAAAAATAAAAATAAAAATAAAAATATTTATAGAAATTAAAATAAAACAATAACATATTTGTAGAAATTAAAAAGGATATATTTTAGGTTCAAAAAAATTAATATCAAAATATTCTTATTTTATAAATATCAAAAAATTATTTATATTGATTTATTAATCAAATTTATGTTAACATTTAAATATTTTTTTAAATATATTACTTGACAATAACCATTAAATATGTTCATAGATAATAAAATTATTATATATAACAATGTTTTTTATTGCTGAAAATTCATATAGATATTAAACATGTACATAGATAATAAAATTATAATTGATTTAAAAAAAAAATTAAATAGTCATTTTTTAAAATACACATATAATACATATATTTTAATATTTTAATCAATCTTTATTCACTGTCAACTTTAACACAAATTATAAACAAGAAAATAAGTGCATAAAAAATTATCTTTTACTGAACATTATTAAAGAGCAATGTAATAAAAGTAAAGATATTAAATAAAATAGATAATATTTATCATATTATAACAAAAACTAATTAAAGTATTGAATGTGTTTAAAATTGAATAAAATAACATGTTAAAAATAATTTTTTTAAAACACTCCTTAATTAAATATTATCATATATTATCTTTAATGATATCTTCTTTGTCTTTTTTATCATTCAAAATCATAATAAATAGTTAATTTATATTATATGTAAAGTAATTCCTTTCTAGAATTTTCATCAACCACATGTTGGACTATAATGTCAATTTCATAGAATTTTACATGACACACGTCATTATTTGTCAAGAAAAAAATTAAAGAGCATTCTACATTATCATAGACACGATGGAGGATAGTTTGAGAAAAGAAAATGGTTCAACAAAAGGATAATGTGAAAATTGTATTATGGAATCAGATAAGTTTTTTAAACTTTTCCATAAAAATTATAAAATATCATAAATGTGAGAATTATGTTATTCATATTTTGTAGTATAATTTATTGTATGTTGAATCCTAAAAATTTTGCACATAATTGTAAAATTTATTTAACTAGTTACTATAAATTAAAAACCAAATTAATGAAAAATCCATTTATAAATATTATAATTTGAATCAATTATTATATAATTATTATTTATAGTAAATTTAACATGTAAAAATTATGTAATATTTTTGTATATATATGAATGTGAATTATGTTAGGTGTTAGTAAGAATTATATTATGATAGTATATATTATTTTTTTTATCCATAAGAATTAAACTTATATATCAAGATATATATTATAAATTATACATTATTTTAATAAGAATTAAAATATAATTATTTATTTTAAAAGGATAATAATTAATCGATTCAATAAATATAATAATTTTTTTCTATAATTTAACTATAATTAAAATAAGTCAATAGTTAATTAATTAAATTACCATTATTTTAAATAATGATAATTATTTTAAATGAGTTATTAAATTAACAAGTAAACGATTCAAAAAACATGCGTAAAAGTCATAAAAGGAGGTGATATCATGGTTGGAAGAAAATGAGGAATTACAACCTTTTGCTACAATGAGTTTTGGAATCTAGGATCAATGTCACAAGGGATAACAAATCATAAAAAAATGTTGGAATTTCCCACTCTTATGATTGTGATAAACCATCATCCAATTTTAACAAAGAATTTTATGAGTTATGAATGCTTGTTTAAATAGCTAATTAAAGAAAATAATACCTTTATAAGGTTGGTCGTATTAAGAAAAATGTGACAAGAGGTTGAGATTGATCGAATTCTCCAAGCTTTTAGAAAAGTCATAGTATTTTATAGAAAGTGGCAAGAGAAACACATCAAACATAAAAAGACTTATTTATAAATTTTGCATAAGCAACTAGACAATAAGTATAAATTAACTTGTCAAAATTCATTTGGCTCAAATGTATCATTTAATGTTGTAAGAGAAAGAAAGAAACAAATAAGATAGAAGGTGGTAAAATTTGAAATCATGAAAAGGCAGCCAATGATTTAGGATATCTAATGATATTACAAAGAAACACCTTGACTTGGAAGTGGTAGATTAAATTGACAAACCTTTTGAGGTTATGGTAATTTGAATTATTTCATAGGTTTTCCTACTTTTACCGTTACATTTTATTTGTTGCAACCAACATGGACTTTTTATCAAGCAAAATCAAGTGACATTTGTTTGAGGGACTATATGAAGAATATCAGTTACACAAGATATAGTGAGTTTATGGCATAGAAAGTACAATGCAGTCTTTGATATTGTAATATGCTACCTAATAGGTCAACTATTAAAATGATATTTCAAAACATTTTGATAAAATTTTAAAATTGTGCAATAAAGGCATATTTGATTTAAAATATTCACAATACATAAATGCTTAAACTCATTGATTATCTTAATTTTGTGGTCCTTACAATATAATATAAAGTTAATCATTCTATAGAAAATTTTATTCCTATGCTAAAGTTGTTAAAGTGAATGTTTAACTTAATTTTGTGAGCCATATAATTTTTTAATTTCTTATATTCAAAATTTAAAATTTATTTTTTATTCTTAACAAATTTTAAACAATATTAGTTATATAAGTAACAATATTTGTATAAACAACTTCAAGTTGTGTGCTCTAATGTCAAATTTTATTAAATAACATTACTTAACTTGATGTAATTCTTGTAAATAATAACATTGAAAATGATCTTAATGACATCATTCTTAGTAATAAATTCCTCATATTAAATATAAAATATTAAAAATAACTTTGACATAACATATTTTGTACTTTAATTGCTAAAAAAATATTATCCTTATCTTCTGCCTTAACTAATCATCTAATGCAGAATTGCTAATTTTTTTCAATTATATTACCTTATAAGTATGAAATCCATTAACTTTTTTTTATTGT